>LUCG01216976.1:0-12382 GCA_001633085.1 Carthamus tinctorius | reverse complement strand
TATATATATATATATGAGCAAATATCAGATACAGACTCATACAAATCAACCAGAATTATTCAATAGAAATGATTTTAAGCTATAATTCATATTGTCTCAGGTATTTTATTAGCGTGCATGTTTATATGTATGTATTTTTATGTCAAACACATATTTATGTTTCTTTTCCACATAGCAAACAACCTTATGAACATTACATGTTTCATATGTGATGTTTCGTATATGAAAAAACACATGAAACTAATTTGTAAGAAACATGTAATGTATAGTATATGAAAAAACACATGAAACTGATTTGTAAGAAATACGTAATGCGTAATATACGAAAAAGCACATGAAACTGATTTGTAAGATATAATTAATATTAGGCTTGTTTATGATATACCCGCAAAGAGGAAAGTTCAGATGCAAATTCATTTTTTATTGCGAACGTGAGGACAGTCAAGAGCACGTCACGTGACATATTCAGTATGAATAATACGAAATTATCCAAGGTGAATAATACAATATTCAGGCTGAATAATACCGAATGTTGTATTATTCAGTCAGAATGATCCTATATTATTCAGATTGAATATGAACCGAATATGACACGTGACATGCTCTCGGTTGTACTCACGTTTGTAATCAAATTTGAATTTCCATTTGAACATGACATGACGAATAATTACAATATAAAAAATGTGTAAGAATAATTTAAATTATATTATAAGGTAATTTGTTATATTTTTGTATATTTATATTCTCTTTTGTTTGGAATAAAAAGGAAAAGAGATTTTGGGTGTGATTCTGATTCTATTTTTATGAAATATATTTAACTTTACAAAACCTTTGTTGCATACATGTGCCATTCATCTTTCTCTCTCTCTTCTCTCCCATTTTTCTTTCTTTCTTTTTCTTTTTTCTTTTTTCTCTCCACCACCACCATTGATCCAACCCAAAAAGACACATTTCAAACAGAAAGTTAAGAACCAACTATAGACCTCTGCTTTCTTTTGTCATTTAATGCAATTTACAGATTGATTTTGATCTCAAAAAGCCATTTTCAATTCATGGGCTTTTTGGTTCCAAATGGAGGAGAGCAAAAGGTCCACCTTTCTTCATACCCAGGTAATTTCTCTTCCTTCATCCTCTGTTTTTCTTCCGATTTTCAAAAACCCATTTCCCCTTTCATCCTTTTTTTACCACCTTTATATCATCATTCATCAAGATTTTCTAAACGCATGCTACCTGTTTGTTAAAATGCCGCCGAGAAAATCCTCTTGTTTTTTTCTAATCTATGATCATTGTGTCTGAAACAGGGATTAAATTTGAGGTCAAGGAGATTGCAATCGATCAATAATGGAGTTTGGGAAGTCAATTTCAGAGAATATTTGCATTCCGTAATCAAATAAAAATCAAATCAGATTCTTCAAGATTATCGAATTTGTAGATGAAGAAAGCTTTTCTAGGTTTGAAAATGCTCTTTTTGATCTGGGTTTTTGAGGGGAAGAAGAAAAGGATTTGTGTAATTTGATCAATTAAAAAAAATTCAGAGAAAAAAAAAAGCTTCCCCTAAAATCAAAAAACAGAGGATCAATTTTTTAGGCTTATTTACAAAAAAAAAAATTCTCCAAATGAAACCCCCGCCGGAAAGAGGCCTGCCACCGACGACGCCCATCGGCGGCGGCCGGAAAAAGATGTCGAAACTTGCGACCGGGAAACGCGACGACACGCCTCTGCATACGGCCTCGAGAGGTGGAAACATTGGCGCGGTAATGGAGATTCTAAGCGAGTGTTACGAGCTGGAGGAATTGATCTCGTGGCTGTCGAAACGGAACTACGCTGGCGAGACGCCGCTGTACGTGGCCGCGGAGCACGGCCACATCGATCTAGTTAGGCTTTTGATCGATCAATGCGACGTCGCAACGGCCAGCATTAAGGCCAATAACGGTTTTGATGCTTTCCATATTGCTGCAAAGCAGGGAGATTTAGGTATGCAAATTTTCCCTAATCGTTTTTATTATTTGTTTATTATTTGCCATATATATATATATGGTCATGTTAAAATGTCAGCACCACTAGTATTGCGCCACGTGGCAATATTCAATCTGAATAAAACATGAATATTCAGACCGAATGAATAAAGCTTTATTCAGTCTGAATACAACTTAGGCGCCGATTCAGATTGCCACGTGGCGCGATTTTATTGGTCCTCATGTTCACAATGAAAGATGAATTCACGTTTGAACTATACATACATACATAATTATATATATATAAATATGTGTGTGTGTGTAATTATGTATGTATGTATAGTTCAAACGAGAACTTATCTTTCATTGTGAACGTAGGGACAGCCAAGAGCATGCCATGTGGCGTATGTATTATTCAGTCTGAATAATACATGATTTAACTGAATATATTACGTGACGCGTTCTCGGTTGTCCTCACGTTCACAATGAAATTTAAGTTCGCAGCCAAACTTCTCTCTCCCTCACCAACTATATATATAGAGAGAGGGGGGAGGTTCATGGAAAAACTCAAAAAAACCGGAACCCGAGGAATACCCTCGTAGCCCTCCATCTGGACCATATGCAAACTTAAATCTCATTGCGAACGTGAGGACAGTCGTGGCAAATACACTCTGAATAATCATGTATTATTCAGAGTGAATGATACAAAATGTTGTGTTATTCGCTCTGAATAACACTGAATGTTGTGTTATGCATTCTGAGTAGTTCATGATTCTTCAGAGTTCATAGTGAATATGCCACAAGGCCCGCTCTCTGTTGTCCTCATGTTCGCAATAAAATTTGAGTTTTCATTTGAACCTTACCCTATATATCGGAACAGCCTTGTAGTCTTTCATTTGGACTGTATGCATTTGTGCCTAGACGTAAGTTGTAATATGCATAGTTGTATAAAAACCAAAATACAATTTAATCTACTGCTATGTACAAGTGCATACAGTCCAGATAGAGGGCTACGAGGGTTTCCTCGGTTTTTTCGGTTTTTTAAAATTTTTTCTTGAACCTCCCTCTATAGAATATTAGTCTGATTTAGTGGAAAACCTTGAAATTTTGAAAAACTGGGGAACACCCTGGTACCTTGCACCGTATGCACAAGTGCATAATGCAGACATGCGTAAAAATCAAAAAACAACTTAATTTACTTGTCTGTACAAATGCATGTCGTTCAAATGAAGGACTGTTAGGTGTTCCATTTTTTTAAGTTTTCCATTTAACCTTCTTCATAAATGTTATTTATTGGTTCAATTTTGTAGAGATATTAAAGGTGTTAATGGAGGCTCACCCGGAGCTATCGATGACGGTGGATATGTCGAACACGACGGCATTGCACACAGCGGCGATGCAAGGCAACATCGAGGTGATGGATTATCTGTTGGACATCGAGAGTAGTTTGGCCTCGATAGCCAGAAGTAACGGGAAAACGGCGTTGCATTCGAGTGCGAGAAGCGGGCATCTTCAGGTGGTGAAGGCTCTTTTGGAGAAGGCCCCTGGGATTTCGGCAAGGATCGATAAGAAGGGGCAGACCGCGCTTCACATGGCGGCGAAGGGGCAGAATCACGAGGTGGTCGAGGAACTGATCAAGGCGGATCCCTCCCTCTTAAATGTTGTCGACGCCAAGGGCAATACCGCGTTGCATATTGCGACCCGCAAAGGTCGGGTTCAGGTAGATCGTTCGTTATTTCAGTTGATTGGTATGATCTAGTGTTATCCAGAAATATCAGATGCAATCACTAACGAGTGATTGCATCTGATGTCGTCTGACATAGCATAGAGAAATTGTACCTTAGGAAATTGGTCTTTTAGCCATTTCCGCTACGGTTTTACACAAATGTCATTAGATCCACAATATCCAGGCGTGTAATTACAGGCTTGGGTTGAAAATGTAATATACATTTTTTTTGAAAATCAAGTGTAGTTCCGCAATGGTACATCCGCAATACTGCGGACTTGGGTTAAAAATGCTAAAAAAATCGTAAGTGTGGATGTGCCATTTCGGACCTACACCTGATTTTCGAAAAAAAAATACATTTTTAACCCAATTCCACAACTGTGGACCTGGATATTGCGAACCTAGTGACATTTGTGTAAGGTTATTTTGACTGTTTGAGTCAATTTCCCAACAATGTATCAGTTGACGTCAGATGCAATCATTTGATTGATTGCATTTGACGTCTAAGAATGTCGTATTAATTGACGTCATATGCAATCCACCGAAACCGATGATTGCATGTGACATCAGAAGCAACCATCTGGTTGGATGCTCCGTGTGCGTTTGAACTTCGGAATGACTGCTAATATTTCTCGTTCTCATGTATAATCGTTATGTTTTCACAGATTGTAAAGATGTTGCTCGCTCGTAGTGAAATCAACACGGAAGTCGTGAATAGGTCGAACGAGACCGCCGTCGACACAGCCCAAAAAATGGGGAATCCCGAAATTGGCCGCATCCTACAAGAACACGGGGTTCCAAGCGCTCATACCCTGAAACCCCCCTCGACCCCGGCTCGGGAGCTAAAGCAAACCGTCAGCGACATAAAGAACGAGGTCCACCACCAACTCGAACACACCCGCCAAACCAGACGCCGAGTCCAAGGCATCGCGAAACATCTCAACAAAATGCAAGCCGAGGGCCTCAACAACGCCATAAACTCCACCACCGTGGTCGCAGTGTTGATCGCCACGGTCGCATTTGCGGCCATCTTTACGGTCCCGGGACAATACGTCGACGATGTGAACGACATCCCGAAAGGGTATTCGCTAGGCGAGGCAAATATCGCCCCGCAACCGCCGTTTATAATCTTTTTCGTTTTCGACTCCGTGGCCCTGTTCATCTCGTTAGCAGTGGTCGTGGTTCAGACATCAGTGGTGGTTATCGAGAGCAAAGCGAAGAAGCAGATGATGGCGATAATCAACAAGCTGATGTGGTTGGCGTGCGTGCTTATATCGGTCGCGTTTTTGGCACTCGCGTTCATCGTGGTCGGGGAGCACGAGAAGTGGCTAGCGGTCTGCGTGACGATTATAGGGACGTCGATAATGGTGTCGACCTTGGGCCTAATGTGTTATTGGGTAATCATGCATCGGATCGAAACTTCGAATATGAGGAATTTGAGAAGGAGCGGGAGTAGGTCGAGGTCGAGATCAAGGTCGTGGTCGTTGTCTGTACTTTCGGACACGGACGCAATGAATACCGAGTTCAAGAAAATGTACGCGATTTAAATATAAGTGTTACAGAACAAAAGAAAAGAAAATTTGGTTAGATTAAACGTAACATGTGTTTTAAGGATTTTAAAATTTGTGCATATTTTGACGGTTTTCTTCTAAACAACAATTAATTTACACGTCAATATTTTTTAGAAGGCCAGGGGTCGTTTATAAAAACATTCATCAGCTAAGTGTTCAGTGGGTGTCACTTATCTTAGTCGATAAGCACGACAAAGAATGCGAATTGTATCCACTGAGGCCGTTGGTACCGCCCGCGGGCTTGCCTTCGGGCTCTGGCGGGTATCGGCGGGTTGTGATACGCCCCATGCAAGCTTCAGGCACGGGTTCCGGCGAGGGGCTTGCAAACCCTTGGCTACCCGCTCATCTCTCTCTAACTCCTTTCTCTCTTTCTCTCTCAAAATAAAGGATATTCGGGTTTGTGGTTAATGGCACTCTGGGCTTGTGGGTAAAGCTGACGTGGCAAGGGCTTTGAGGGCTTGTGGATTGCGTTACCGAAGGCCTAAGAGGTATATTAAGAATCTTACTCAATAAGAAGAGAGAAAACTTGTATCCGGTTACTACTTACCGTGTAAAAGACATTTACCAATAATTTTGTTGGTAACTGCTTATATTGCAAGACAAATGCACATAATCTATTAATGTTACCCTATGAGTATGGTTAATTTTGTAAAAGATTAGTGGTTTTAGAGATTATTAGATTAATTATGTTATTAAAATATTTAATTTGTTTAATAAAATATTATTCACCTTTCTATATATTTAATTTCAAAGACTTATATTTGAGGAATAATAAAATATCATTTCACTCCCTATCAAACTTTTTTAGAGCTCTCCAAATTTAACAAAATTACCCTATCTATTAATTACTTGCTAAATACTTTAACCAAAAGACCCATAAATAACAATAACACTATTAACTGAAGTTAAAAAAAAAAAAAAAAGCATAAATGAGTTCAACTTTCAAACATATCAGAAAAACCTGTCTACAAAACAATAATAAAAAGAAATGCAGTAAAAGAATGCAAGTCAAAAAGGGAAGGATAGAATGGTAATATTCCTAATGACAACTGAAATTACAAAGGAGGATTAGACAACAAATATCTAAAGCTGAAACCTACCAAGGAACTTTACATGTAAAATAAAATTCTCATTGTCAATGTTGAGGTGGTAGACTTGGTCTTTTTTCCAACATCTCATAGTAGACAACAAAATTATCCTACACACACAAATACACAGAATAAAACAAGATCAGTTGCCATTTCGAAACAACGAAACAATATTAAAAAAACTTAGAAATCGAACCTTGCGTATTGTTTCCCATGTGTTTGGATCGAAACAAATATAAGATCCTCTCTCGTATGTATTCGTCTTAACGAGAGGCTCCATGTTTGCGGCCCGCATAAACCACAAGTGATGCTCTCTGTGGTAGAACCACCCTCTGTTATACCTGCAAACAACATACAAATGATCTAAAAAAAACCGCATCCTGGTCTTCTAAACAAATAAAAAAAATCATGTCTAAGCTAGATGACAATGTAAAATTACCTAAAAAATAATGAAAAAATATAAAGGGTATAATTGGAAAAAGAAATCCTCGAGTTAAATTATCAGCTAGTTTATGGCTAATCAAATGAGACTTTTTCAATAAGCGATGCCAAACATGGCCGATAACTTACAGTTCATTTGCAGCATACAACTGGGCTTCGTCTTTTGGCATGCTGCACATATCAACAACATTGCATTTATTCACTAAAAGTAATACTACCTAAGGGGAAAAGACCAGAAGGGACTCCAATTACCTGTAGAAGATATAGAATAAAGTATTTAACTGGAACTTCGACAAATACCCTTGCTGCAAAAATCCCAAAAAAAAATATATTAGAGCAACAAATTAGAACGTCTACCAAAGAGCAAAATGCCTGAAAATGCAACATACTTTAGCCTGATTCCTATTTTTGCGTAACGTAATTTTAAAATTTGGTACACAGATGTGATATCTCATACATTTAGACGAAAGCAAGTGACGCATTTTCATGTGTTCTAATATGTAAACCAGGTACCTAAAGGTTCGAGATTGATGTACCAAAATAAAGGTTTTGAAAGTAATTTACACAAAATAGATATAAGAACAAAAGTACATTGCATTTTCATGCAATTTTCCCATCCACCAAAAATGTGGAATGAGAACAATAATAATGAGAAGCTTACGTTAAGGACAGGCGCTTGTTTGGCAAAATAACATTGTGGCACGTTGAATTCTGGAGATCCTTTGGTAGGCTCATCCAGCCACGGAGAACCAAATGTTTTGTGAAGGTTTTCCGCCGAATTCAAATTCAGACCAAGCGTTGTCAAATCAATTCCAAGTGCAAGAGATGTTAAATCAGGATCGCTCATCCTTATTACGCTCAATAGGCCAAGCAGCCCGAATCGATCTGGGGCAGCTTGGGCAGCCTGCATTGACTTCATCCCCTGATCCCTATATGACTGACTGGCGGCGAATATTTGCTGCAGCCGGAACTGAGATTGATTTTGTTGCTGTTGATACTGCTGGATAAGTTGGTCATACGAACCAACACCTGAGACCGTATTTGGAGAGTTTAAAGGTCTCAAACCGACACCTGGGCCTCCACCAGCCTAAACCATCACAAAATCAAGTTTCATTTCATCAGACGGTAAAACAACACAATTAGTTTAATCATGATCATGCAATGATGTCACCGCCTAACAGATAGAATAATTCTTATAAAAAGGAAAAGTCCAGAAAAACCAAACGAACTTTGCCATTTTGAATGAATATAAGTAACTGAACTTTTTTGAATGAATAAACCATTGAACTTTCTCATTTTGAATGACCAAGTCCCTAGACATTTTTTTAATAACCCATCTTAACTTTTAAAATTTGGTTACTTACAACATCTTAATTCTTTTAAAAAAACTAGCTCTACCTGGCTAGGAAGATTTTAAAGTAAAAGAAACCTAAATAAGTTTTACCGTTCCAAAACCTACAACATTTAAACCCCTCACACCCAATGGCATCACTCCCCCTAGCCGCCCCTTGCTGCCCCATTGTGGTCCGTTCTCCATTCTGCTCATCACAATCTGTTGGCCCTGTCATCGATCTCCCTCTTTTGATATGTTATTTTATGGTCTTCTGATTCTTATTCTTCCTCTTTTACCACAATTTAATGAAATATGTATATCAAATAAGAGGGAGAATCAAATAACAAAACAAAAGATTAAAATAAGGTAGATTGATGGCAGGGGCCAACGGCGGCAATGGGCGGCATGGAGAACGGACGACGATGGGTACAAGGGGTTTGAATGGCTTGGGGTTTGGGAACATTGTATAGGTAGGTTTTTTTGTTATTTATTCAAAAAAATATGATCAGGGGAAGAATCATTCAAAAGGAGAAAATTCATGGTTTATTCATTATAAAAGGTTCAGGGACTTGATCATATTCAAAATGGGAAAGTTCGCTGGGTTTGCTGAACTTTTCCCATGCTAAAATACTAAAACAGGCCAAATACATTTATGGTAAGCCAAGACAAGTTCCGATCTTGATAACTACAATTACGACAGATTTGGTAAAGGCAAAAGCAACAAGGATACCTGGGAGTGATAGGATGAATGTGATCCTTGGAACATATCTGAACCATGCAAATGGAGTAGATCCTGGTTATTTACGGATGAAAAGGAGACACCGCTGCTACTAATCGATGGAACATGTTGCTGTTGTTGCGGCCGATGTGATGAAAATGTCCCTCCCAAGTTGAACCCAGAAGACCTTCCCATCTGCATAATGAACCATGGGACTTAAGACACAACTTCAAAAGGCAGAAAAAAAAAGTGGCATAATCCAATTTTCAAAAGTGGCACTCACAGAGAAATGTGGTGACTGCATCATGGACACATTGTTGTCATGAAGTTGATCCTTCTGGTGCAGATCCATAGCATAATCAGCATTCCCACCTGCACAATATCTAAAAGCCAGTCAGTAACGTGCGGTGTCAAATTTATATCTATATCCATTAGAAACATGACTGAAAATGATAAATCAGGAGACATGAAGGACGAACATGATAGCCGCATTGGTGCAAACTTGAAGTTTGGCAGAATATGACTAAATTCTGGTTGTCTTGAATGCAGCTTAATTTACTTTCTTGGAGGGTTTGTCTCTTTTTTTTACGTTCTAAATTCTTGTTTCGATACTTACATGTATGGTTCTAAAAACATTACGCATTTACACTGCAATTATGCACATCATAGCTCGTGCCTATTGTATAGCTCCTTTGCTTGTTTGTTGTTCAGCTTCTTGAAATCTTTCTGTGTTTTTGTTTTCTTCAGGTGTCGGTAGGATATGGCATCCGAATAGAGTTTGCTTAACAAGTACTTTGATGGACTATTTTGGTACAATTAAAATACTCCAGTGATGTTCCTTAGGGACCGTTTATCAAATATTTACCGGGTAAGGGCTTACGATATCGCTTACCTTGCTGCTTGAGCACGATAAAGACCGAGAATCTTATCCCGATTAGAGACATATCAAGGACCAAAAGTCTTACCCGGTAAGCAAGGGAAAGACTCTATTTGGTAAACGCTTACTGGATTTAAGACGCTTACCATCTATTTTGATGACCAAGAATGTTACACGATAAAGTAAGCGAAGGTGATTTCTCTTAGTTAACTTATTTGTCTATTTACTTCGAACACTAAGTTTTTATATAATATACAGGGGTCGGTTGAAATAGAAAGGCTAAATATTGTGAGAAGGTAAGAAGGGAAGGTTCATATGTGAACCCACTGAAAAAGTCAGAAAATAATTTACTTGAAGATGCATAGTATATTTATATGGGTTAACACATGCACCTTCAAATAGATTTTTTCAATGATTCACATATGAACCCTTGCTTCTTACCTTCTCACTATATTTAGCCTTCTTAGTTGAACTTCCCATTATACATAGGGGTTTCTATCCATACCCCCTATAGGGGGTTATCAATAGGTATGTGAGTGGGGAGGGGGGTCAAGAAGTAGGCAGGGTACGGAAATATGTGAGTGCAAGGGGGTGGGGATAGCAACCCCCTATATATATATATATATACACACACACACACATATATATATATATATGACCTATACTTGAGGATGAGGCAGTGCCTAAAAAATGCTTATACTAAAACGTGCAAACACACATATGAGAGTGCAATCACCTTTAAATCCTGGCAAGGCAGGAAAATCTTCATTCTGGATGCTGAATTCTTGATTTTGTTGAACAATAGGACTCACACCAAGACCTTGTTTCCGTAACGAACCTGAAATTTTATGATAAAATTGATAAAGAACATTGCATACAAACAGAAACCTAAAATCAGATCGGTCAGAATTTTAAATTTGAGATTTACCAATTTGTCCTTGGGCCCCTCCGGAAGAACTTGGGCGGCTACTCAGCTGAGGGAAATCATTTATATCAAATGGGGAACCATCATTGTTATTCACATCATTTAGCATTCCCATAGAGTTAAGGCTGTTCCCCGCTTGAACATGGTTTTGAGAAAGTGGGCCACCTGAATGATAAGAATTCCCGAACATAGACATCACCTGTGGGGAAGCTGCGTCCAGAAACCATCGTTATTATTGCAGTAAAATCTATGCCAGTGAATTGTTAAAAAAACTCATTGCTGAGAAAAGAACAGAAATCCCGAATGCCAATGAAATCATAAAAAACTGATTATTATATGGAGTGGCAGAACAGAAACCTATAGCTAAAGTAAGAAATTAAGAATACGTTACACTAAAATATAAATACCTTGTTGAAGCATACCACCCATTAATCTATTTGATCCCTGCACGCCTAAATTTCCAGACCCGCTATTACTGTTTAGATTTAGGCGAGAAGCAAGGCCCGGCATAGACAATCCTCCTCCAGAACTTATGCTTCTTCCAATGCTACTACCGCCACCAATGTTTCCAGCTGAACTCGTAATCCGAGAGCCCGGATTTCCTAAAATCGGAGACACCCCAACTCCTGGAACACTACTTCGGTTACTGATTGCTGCAGAGGTAGGGAGAATTCCAGGAATTGAACCACCAATAGCATTTGTGCCACTACTAAATCCGGGGCTTCCAACAACACTCATGCCACCTCTACTGGTTAGCCCTGAGTGACCATGTGAATTGCCATGAGCCATCTGCAGATTATTAAACAAGAGTCAATATTCAAAATCAGAAAATGTTCGTTGAATATGCATTAACAATTTCTAGCATGGTAGTTAAGGCATGTAGCTCAAGCATAGCACCAACCAAAAAGAGTCATAGGGCATATACACAATGCACATGCTTCATAAACCCACAAGTATAATTAAATGTGAAAATCAAAAGAAATAACATCATTCTCTTCTCACAGGTCTTCAACATATGTTTCCACTACACAAGAAGGTCTTTAGTGGCTTGGCTGCTGGCCGCTTCTCTTTGGCATCCCGTCTTGTAGATTTCCTTTGATACTCTCTTCAATCTATTCAGAACAATTTTATTTGCAAGAAACAAGTTTTACGAGTGATGCCTACCTTCGTTACTTATCCAGGCTTCTCGTTAGGGTTGGCAATTTGCATTGACATTGAACCAGTAAGATGGTCATTAATTTATCGACTATCATTTATTTGCTTATGGTTAGCCAACTTAGATATACCATGCTTTTGTTAATTAACCTGGCAGTTATTTTCTGCTTTTTGTTAAAATAAGAGCTAAAGATTTTGTAATTTAACTATAGTACTTGAAAATTTAACATCATGAACTTCCATTTTTATTTTATTTTTTCTGTTTTGGGGAATGGATTGCACTGGAAGTCCAAAAGATATCACATTTAATCCCTTGTATCAACTAGAATTTTAATCTCATCCAAAACTCAACAATTTTTAACATATTTATTAATCGGCAAATTGCCGAAAAAGGTAACATAAATGTCCAAATAATCCAATCAAGGTAACGTACATTTTTTTGCCAAGAAAGGATTATGCATTCGATTTTGTAAAAAAATGGGAGAAGGTGACCTGATTAACTTGATAACCGCTTAGTCAGCAGATAACCTGCTGACGTGTCTGTCCAAGTGGCAGCCCAGTCAGCATTACCTGCTGACGTGTCGGTCCAAGTG
>LUCG01216951.1:0-16276 GCA_001633085.1 Carthamus tinctorius | reverse complement strand
ACGTTAGGTATTGGTCTCACACGGTCTCACGGTAACAGGTTGGTCTCACCTGATCCTAAGTCTCGGTATCATAGTCAACACCATGTTCGTTGTTCATTACTCTGGTCATTACCATAACCATGTTTGTGTTCACAAATCACCACTATCACTCACACTAGGCCACTGCAACCACCACCAACCCTATTGCCACTTCATTATCACAATCATGGTTCTATGCACCATAATCAATCACCTTGATCACCGTTGACATGAACATCATAAAATCACATATCCAAATCAACAACAAATTAGTTGCAGTTGTTGAACAAGATGAGAGTTGTGAAAATATTGCACAAACGATGATGGTGAGTCGGTGGAAAACGTCATAAACGTCTATTTATCAGCATCTAATCCATGATTGTGACTGCTTTCCCTAATTGTCTGCCTTGTCTTAATTGCTATTTCATACATTTTCTTTTACACACGAGCGAATCACAAACAAAATAAATTATTGGACAAGAGTAGTTGTCTGCACTTTATTTTATTAGGTGAGAGCATCCCCAATAGTTATAATAAAGTAAGATTATTTTGAAGATTTAAGGGATGTTTGTTTGCCTCCAAATGGTTCTATTAAGAGGCACCTTTGAATCCTTAAAGGGTGAATCTTGTTTGACATTTTTTTACCTCTTAATGGTTCTAAGCATCTCCAACCAATTTTACATCTTGGGTCTTCCTTAACCATTCAGTGCCCTATTTTTTTTCCCAAGACTGCCCTCTTCTTTTACGCCTATCTCACACGCCACTCTCCACGTTTTTTAGGTTTGATTTTATCTGTTCCATTTCTGTGTGAAACATCTTCCGGTTATGTTTCACATGTTTCATGTGTCATTTTTCATCATTTTGGTTTGTGATATGTTTTGGTTTATTTGATCATACAACCTGACTTGCAAATTATTTGCAAAGCTTTCTTCATATTTTGCAAAACTTTCTTCGATATGATGTCATTTGCATGCAAAAAAGTGTAGATGAACTTTAAGGTTAATTAACTTGAAACCATTTGACTGTTAATTTGATGTGGTTTTGCAACCATCTACATGGTGGATTAAACAAACTTGCGGAGATCTTTGAAGTTCAAAGAACTGGTGTTTGTCATCAAGCAGGATCCACTAGTTTGCTTACTTCTCATGCTTTTAAGAAATTGAAAGAAGGTTTCTTTAATGGAAACACGAAGAAGTATGATGGGGTTTTGATGGCTTGGGCGTTAAAGATGGAGAAAAATTACTAGGAAACGTAATTTGTAAGTTTCAAGTTCATTTAATGTAGTATGGGTTTGTCGTTTCAATATTCTGTACACAATCTACAAAAGGGTTATTGTTTGTATATAAGATTTAAACAACAAACCCATGCTACATCAAACAAACTTGAAACTCACAAATTATGTTTTCTAATTATTTTTCTCTATCATCAACACCCAAACCGTAAAAAACACCAACATACTTCGCCGTGTTTTCATTAAAGTAACCTTATGTCAACTTCTTAAAAGCATGAGAAGTAAGTAAACTATTTGATCTTGCTTGATGACAAACACCGATTCTTTGAACTTCCAAGATCTCTGCAAGTTTGAAAAATCCACCATGAAGATGGCCGCAAACCTCATCAAATTAGCAGTCAAATGGTTTCAAGTTCATTAGCAATCCATGCATCCAACCTTAAAGGTCATCTACATCCTTTTTCGGTGCAAATGGAATCGAAGAAAGCTTGCAAAATTGAAGAAAGCTTTGCACAAAAGTCGTCGGCCAGTTTGTATAATCAAACGGGTCAAACATAACATAAATCAAAATGACGTAAAAACCAACACATCTATGAAACATATGAAATCGAAAGTATGAAACATAAACGGAAGATGTTTCAAACCTAAATGGAACAAACGAAAATCAAATCTAAATAACATAGAGACCTACTTATGTGAGAGAAGAGAACGGTCTTGTAAAAATTAGGGTGTTGGATGACTAAGGAAGACCCGAGATACAAAAATGCTCAGAGGTGTTTGAAACCATTAAAAGATAATAAAAAAATTACCAACCAAAACTCACCTATTAACGATTCAGAAGTTACCTTAACGAAACTATTAAGAGACCAACAAACATAGTTTAAATCCTTAAACAGTTTTTATTTTATCATAACCATTGAAGATGGTGTTATCTAAAATAGAATGTAGTGAAAATTGTGACCTTATCCAATAAATTAATATGTTTGTATTTGGCTAGTGTTAAAAGAAAATGTAGCAAATAGCAATTAAAACAAAGCAGAACAATTAGAGAAAGCAGCAGTCTCACATTAAAAGAGACGTTTTATGACGTTTTCAACCCGACTCATTTATCGTCATCGCTGCACCATCATCTTCACAAACGACTCTCATCATGCTCAACAATTGCAACACAATCGCTGCCGATTTCGATCTTATCGTGTTAAGATATCACGATTTCAATCAACATATCAATGATTTCATAGCAATCTATAAGTTAACTATATCCACATAACTTATCAACAATTTCACATATGATGACTTTCAAAGCTTTAAATCAATAGTTTAGGGTATCCGCATGATACACTCACCTTAGGGTATGATAAGGATCACCATCCAATCCACAAACTATGTCACTTGTTGTTCAAACCTATTACAAATGTTTAAACAAAACTTATTTAGACAATTTAACCAATTTAACCAATTTGTCAAAACGAAAGACACAATTGTCCTCAATACTAGATCACTTATGAGGTCTCAAATACACTTTAATATAAGTTACCAAAAATCCTTAAAACACCTCAAGAAAGCTTAAGGTCAAACACCTTAAAATTTCTCATTTTACCCGAACCTGCCATACCCAAACTCTTTGAACGCATGAATTCCTATTCCTTTTTTGGAACTGTTTGAAATACTCATCAATTCCATCTTCAATTCTTCAAGAATGTGGAGTCATTGTATGTTGCATGCATTATCATAGTTAGTGTCATAGTCAACACCATGTTTATGACTCCGCTCATTATCATAACCATGTTTATGTTCACAAATCACCACTATCACTCACACTAGGCCACTGCAACCACCACCAACCCTATTGCACTATCATTATCACAACCATGGTTCTACACACCACAATCAATCACCTTGATCACTATTGACATGAACATCATAAATCACAGATCGAAATCAACAACATTTAGTTGCAGTTGTTGAACAAGATGAGAGTTGTGAAAATGTTGCACAAATGATGATGGTAAGTCGGTGGAAAACGTCATACACGTCTCTTTATCAACATCTAATCCATGATTGTGACGGCTTTATCTAATTGCCTGCCTTGTCTTAATTGCTATTTCATACATTTTCTTTTACACACGAGCGGATTACAAACAAAATAAATTATTGGACAAGAGTAACTGTCTGCACTTTATTTTATTAGGTGAGAACATCCCTAATAGTTATAATAAAATAAGATTATTTTGAAGATTTAAGGGATATTTGTTTGCCACTAAATAGTTCTATTAAGAGGTACCTCTGAATCGTTAAAGGGTGAATCTTGTTTGACATTTTTTTTACCTTTTAATGGTTCTAAGCACAAGTAATTTTATATCTTGGGTCTTCCTTAACCATCCAGTGCCCTATTTTTTTCCAAGACTGCCCTCCTCTTTTACGCCTCTCTCACACGCCACTCTCCACGTTTTTTAGGTTTGATTTTATCTGTTCCATTTATGTGTGAAACATCTTCCGATTTATGTTTCACATGTTTCATGTGTTTGATTTCATATGTTTCATGTGTCATATTTTCATCATTTTGATTTGTGATACGTTTTGATTTGTTTGATCATACAACCCGACTTGCGAATTCTTTGCAAAGCTTTCTTCATATTTTGCAAAACTTTCTTCGATGTCATTTGCATGCAAAAAAAGTGTAGATGAACTTTAAGATTAACTAACTTGAAACCATTTGACTGTTAATTTGATGAGGTTTTGCAACCATCTACATGGTGGATTAAACAAACTTGCGGAGATCTTTGAAGTTCAAAGAATCGGTGTTTGTCATCAAGCAGGATCCGATAGTTTGCTTACTTCTCATGCTTTTAAGAAGTTGAAAGAAGGTTACTTTAATGGAAACATGGAGAAGTATGTTGGTGTTTTAATGGTTGGGTGTTAAAGTTGGAGAAAAATAACTAGGAAACATAATTTGTAAGTTTCAGGTTCATTTGATGTAGTATGGGTTCGTTGTCTCAGTATTCTGTACACAATCTACAAAAGAGTTATTGTTTGTATATAAGATTTAAACAACAAACCCATACTACATCAAACAAACTTGAAACTCACAAATTATGTTTTCTAGTCATTTTTCTCTATCATCAACACCCAAACCACAAAATCACCAACATACTTCTTCGTGTTTTCATTGAAGTAACCTTATGTCAACTTCTTAAAAGCATGAGAAGTAAGCAAACTATCTGATCCTGCTTGATGACAAACACCGATTCTTTGAACTTCCAAGATCTCTGCAAGTTTGAAAAATCCATCATGAAGATGGCCGCAAAACCTCATCAAATTAGCAGTCAAACGGTTTCAAGTTCATTAGCAGTCCATGCATCCAACCTTAAAAGGTCATCTACATCCTTTCTCGGTGCAAATGGAATCGAAGAAAGCTTGCAAAATTGAAGAAAGCTTTGCACAAAAGTCGTCGGCCAGTTTGTATAATCAAACGGATCAAACATAACATAAATCAAAATGACGTAAAAACCAACACATATATGAAACATACGAAATCGAAAGTATGAAACATAAACAGAAGATGTTTCAAACATGAATGAAACAAACGAAAATCGAATCTAAATAACATAGAGAGCTACTTATGTGAGAGAAGAGAACAATCATGTAAAAATCAGGGTGTTGGATGACTAAGGAAGACCTGAGATACAAAAATACCCAGAGGCGTTTGAAACCATTAAAAGATAATAAAAGAAATTACCAACCTAAACTCACCTATTAACGATTCAGAAGTTACCTTAAACGAAACTATAAAGAGACCAACAAACATCGTTTAAACCCTTAAAACGGTTTTTATTTTATCATAACCGTCGAAGATGTTATTATCTAAAATAGAATATAGTGAAAATTGTGACCTTATCCAATAATTTAATATGTTTGTATTTGGCCAAGTGTTAAAAGAATATGTAGCAAATAGCAATTAAAACAAAGCAGAGCAATTAGAGAAAGCATCAGTCTCACATTAAGGGGGTGTTTGGGATTGCTTATTAAAACTGCTTATTTGCTTATTGCGGGTTGAAACAGCAAATAAGCAATTTTGATTGTTTGGATAAAATGCTTATCATGGCACCAACCAGCAAATAAGCAGTTTTTAAAGAAGTTAAAAGGTTTTAACTTTTCCAACCAGCTATAAGCAAATAAGCAGATAAGCATAAGTTATTTTAAATAAGCAATCCCAAACAACCCCTAAAAGAGACGTTTTATGAGGTTTTTTCCACCGACTCCATTTATCGCCATCGCTGCACCATCGTCTTCACAAACTACTACTACTCTCATCATGCTCAACAATTGCAACACAATCGCTGCCGATTTCGATCTTATCGTGTAAACATTCTCACGATCTTTCTCTAATTTCCGTTTTCTACATGTTCTTCTCGCAAGTTACACTGATCTGATGCAATTCGAAACCCTAATTTTCTTAAAATAGAAGACAAATGTTCTGTTAGCTTTACGTTTGTTTGTGTTGTTTGTTGGATGTTGGAGGTTTTAGTTTCGTAATGCACCATTTTTATTGTTTGCATTCTTGTTTGATTTAACGCAGTGATTCTGAATTTCTTGTGACCTGCTGAAGCTTGGAAAAGGTGATTCTCCTTTCCCTCTCAGTGTTTTTTTCTTCTTCTTTAGGCTTACAATAGCTTATATTGTATGTAAGATTTCTTGTTTGTTCTTCAATTCTCATTTTTTTGGTATTATTGTAGTTTCATATAATCTGTCAAGAAATTTTCATCACAAGTTGTATTAGCCATGTAACTCTAAGGATTGACATGAAAATTTGAGTAAATTCCTTAGCATTAGTATTTTGTCAATAGTAAGGATGGAAATGGACTTATGCCAACATCCATCTTACTGGAAATTGGTATCGCCTGAGTAAAGGTTCAGTTACTATTGTTGTGAACTAAGTATGGTTCGTTTTTAACAGGGTTAGAAAAGTAAGTAGAATAAAGAGAATGAGGAACAAAGGGTTGCTCTGTTTAGTTTCTCTGGAGGAATTAAAGAAGCCTTACTTTAGCACTACTAATAATGATGAATATTTCTATTATATCATGCTGATCAATGCTGATTACAACCTAATTTAGTAGTGACTTCTATGAGAAAATGCCACTAAAATGTCATGACTAAAAGCTTCGTCATCCGTAGAATGAACCGTTACTTGTAGGACCATTTCGTGAGCAGGGCGATCTGCTCATGTCTAGTCCAATCGAAATGTGAACAACTTCTTTTCATCTCAGGAAGAAAGACAGGTAGCCTAGCGCTAAGTATTTAAAAGATTTTTTGTGGGAGAAGGAGCAGAAGCGAATAGAAATCAGATACATAAGAGAGATTGACAACTTTGGAAATCAAGATTAGATAGGTGAAAGGGCGAGTTCTAACAGAGTATAAAGATAACAATGCTTACCAACTATATCGCAACATTCAAAAGAAATGTCTGCACCATTGGCACTATCGTAGTTCAGGTCCTTAACGGCATCCCCAATCTCAGGTCTCATTAGTAATTACTCAAAAGTGATCACTGGTTGCAAAATTATTATCATGCTTGGCCAGTAATAGGATGATTAGGATCCATCACATCCAAAAGATGGAAGTTATGAGATTCACAGAAGCATCGATCAAGAAAACATTAGGTTGTATACTTGTATGACAAATAATCCTAGGCTCAACTGACAACCTATTCTCTTTTGACTACATACTTTGTGTTTTTGTCCTTCCTTTCATTAAGCCTTATACTAGCTTCTTTTCTTAATAAGTTTTCTTTGGCTTGTAACTTGCTTACACCCCTAGCTAGAACAACAAGGTCCATGTTGTAAAATAGATTAACATCCACAGAAGCTTTTTGAGCCTTATTGAAATAACAGTTTGCTGAGGAACGAAGCTTTGTCTTTGTTCTTCTTCAAAGCCCCAATCTGCTCTCAGTTGCTGCTACTGACGGGGTCTTGGTTGATTTCCCTTCCTTTAGCGACTCCGAATTTCAGTTTGCTAAGTTTGAGAAGTCCAAAGAGTACCACGGAGCCTGGATATGGTCCCGCCTTTGTTTGAGTAGCTGCCAAAAATATTTGTATATCATACTTTTAATTCTTCTTCCAAACGACAAGTCATTTATGCAGAAGATTAAATGGGGTAGCATCGGGGGTAGCAACCCAGTTTGGATCAATGAAGATGTAGATTCAAAATGGGGTAAGCCAAATATTGTGAAAGAGAAAAGAGACTGGAAACTGAACATGGGAATTTAAGCTAAAATGCATGGTGGGGCAGTGATAAAAGAAACTCTTATCTTATTGAAATACTAATGAGAGGGTTGGACGGACATAGAGGCAAAAGGCAAGGATTCCATTCATGTTATTTGTCCAAAGTTTAGGAAACATACCCAGAATAGAAGAATTACATACGACTTAAATCAAGTCTAGATCAGATCCGTCCGTGTGTTTATAGCACCAAGTAGAAATCCTCCTCATAACCATGACCAAGGAGACCAACTATATGTATGAACAGAGAAAATCCAAAGCGTCTACGTTATTGACAGATAACTGAAAGCAACATGAGAGTCAGTCCATCACCCAAGTAGTGTCCTGCCAATTCCAAAATATAGAACTGTTGAGTTAGAAACAAATCTACCATTGAACCTCTTCCGGAATTTTTTCTGTTTCTGTTGAAGCTATGTTATCTACTTTAGGCAGTTATCTTGCACGTAATTCTTTACTGTTCGACTATAAGCAGGATAATCATGCACCAAAGCTGTAAAGGTAGACCTTTGTCCATTAAGGTTCCTTGGGCTTCCAAGGTTCAGGACATAAATACTTGCACAGCCTTTCCCAAAAATTTTTTCTTGAAGAGTTACCTTAATGATAAAAATTGGGGGAGATTGATAAGAACTGTGATAAGAACACCGGTTTCGATTGATTTTCAAAAGAAAGAACAAAGAAAAAGAAAGCGATCGTCAAGAAATTTGAGAGCCAGCCCCCCTCCTAATATGAAGCTAAACAAATCCCGAATATCATTACTTAATACTAGGAAAGCAAGGTAAACAGGAAATATCAATCCTAAAAGGAAACACAATAAAAGAAAAATAAACCTTTTTTTTTGACAACTCACTCCACTATCCCTTTAGAATTCCTTCTAGAATATACTTGGGTAGTTGGGTAATTGGAGCCTTATCAAGACTTCCCCTCCAACGATTCACCTTGTCCTCCTCAAGGTGAAAGGTGGGAAATTGTTGACAAATTGCAGCATAATTCTCCCAAGTATCCTCAAATGAAGGTAAGCCTTTCCATCCCATCAAAACTTCGATCTCGCCACTTTGACCGATCTGATTCCCTTCAATGTTTCTGGTTCAAACATCACTTCCCAATTCTCTCTTGCAAACCTGGTGGTAGGGCTGTTGCTTGTTGGTGTCTATCGATCGTGATAGCAGTCTTAAGTTGCGACACATGGAAGACGGGATATATAGTACTGTCTGCTGGAAATTCCAGCAGCTTATACGCCACATTCCCGATCCTTTTAAGAACTTTAAATGGTCAATAGAATCTGGGTGATAGTTTGACATTATGAGCAGCCCCAAGTGTAGTCTGTCTATAGGGGCGCATTTTTAGATACACCCGTTGTCCTTCCGAGGATTCCACTTCTCGACGATGTTGATCTGTCACAGCCTTCAAGTAATTCTGAGACCTCAAAAGTTGTATACGTAATTCAGCCAACAACTTGTCACGGTTCAACAACATTTGATCCACCGCAGAATTAGTAACCTCCACTGTTGGGAAAGGCAAGAGATGTTGAGGATCTCGTCTGTAGAGAAGTTTGAAAGGTTGGTCTTGGTTGTGGTGTGGAATGAGGTGTTGTACTTGTACCAATATTCCGCCCACGGAAGGCAAGCCGTTCATTGTTTCGGGCGTTTGTTAATGAAGCATCTAAGGTAGGTTTCAACGCAACGGTTAACCACTTTGGTTTGCCCATCCGCCTATGGATGGTATGCAGTGCTAAACTTCAACTTAGTACTGTTCATGCGCCACAATTCCTTCTGAAAATTGCTAAGGAAAATCTTGTCACGATGAGAAACAATTAATCTAAGATTTTGTGCAAGCGAACCACTTCCTTGACAAACACCGTAGCTATCATTACCGCTGTGAATGGGTGTCGGATGCCAATAATGACTATACTTGGTTAAACGGTATACTACCACCAACAATACACCATCGGAAAGCGGCAGTCCCTCGATAAAGTCCATAGAGATATTCTCTTATACTTGTTGAGGGATCTCTAAGGGCTGTAACAAACCTACCTGCTGGAGATAGCGTCAAATTCTTATTATGTTGACAAACGGGGCACGCAGCCACAATCTTTAATTGTGCCTAGCATCCCTTCCCACCAAAATTCGGCCTTGATTCGCTGATAAGTCTTCAGGAATCCTGCATGTTCCCCCCACAACTCCATCATGGTACTCGCTCATAATTTGTGAAATGAGAATCGAATTCCTTGCCAACATGATCTTCCCTCTACGAAGTAGTAAGTCTCCCCAAAATTGATAGTGTCCATGTACGGTCCTATCCTCCGCCAGTTGTTCATGTATAGCCTTCCATTTTGGGTCTCGCTTAAGTTCCTCTGTGGCCACCTCCAAATTCAAGCCGCGAGTTGTGAGTTGCATCAATGTTGATGAGTGCGAAATACGGGAAAGGGCATCCGCCGCGACATTCTCCTTTCCATGCTTAAACTGAATCAAGAAATCAAATCCAATAAGTTTCACCAACCACTTCTGATATTCGGATGCCACTTTGCGTTTAACAAGTACTTCAAACTTCTTTGATCGGTTTTGACTGTGAATTTGCAGCCCAACAGGTAGTGCTTCTATTTCTTGATTGTGAGCACGATAGCCATCGGTTCTCTTTCATATACAGATCTTAGCCACAGCCGATCCGTTAAAGCTTGACTGAAAAATGCTATGGATCGCTGATTTTGCATCAAAACAGCCCCAATACCGGTTCCCGATGCATCCGTCTTGATCATGAATTCTTTTTGGAAATCAGGAAGTGCTAGCACGACAATTGTATCATGGCTTGTTTAAGTTGCTGAAAAGCCGTATTAGCTTCTTGGTTCCACTTGTAGCATCCCTTTTTTAATAATTGTGTTAAGGGACGGGCCATAATGCCATACCCTTGTACAAACCTTCGGTAATACCCTGTCAACCCCAAAAACCCGCGCAGTTCTTTGATGTTTTTGGGCCTTGGCCATTCTACCATCCCTTGGATCTTGCCAGATTCCGCTTCCACTCCTTCACTCGAAATAATACGCCCCAATACTTCATTCGTGGTTGCCCAAATAAGTACTTCTTCCGGTTTGCTACCAACTTATTTTTTCTTAAAATCTGGATTACCACTCTAAGATGTTGATGCTCATCCCCATTCTTGCTGTAATCAAAATGTCATCAAAGAATATCAGTACGAACCACCGTAAATGGGCTCGAAACACTTTATTCATAAGGGCTTGAAAGGTTGTTGGGGCATTGGTGAGACCGAAAGGCATCATGAGGAATTTGTAATGCCCATCATGAGTCGAAGCGCTGTTTTTAAAACGTCCCCGTCCTTCACTCGAATTTGGTGGTAACCTGATTTGAGGTCTAATTTCGAAAAAATTCAAGCTCCGTGTAACTCATCAATGAGTTCGTCCACCAACGGAATAGGGAATTTGTTGGCTATAGTGACTCGGTTGAGGGCCCGGTAGCCTACAAAGAACCTCCAGCTTCTGTCTTTCTTTTTCACCAAGAGTACTCGACTAGATTACAGGTTGTCGCTTAGTCGAATGATGCCGGCAGCCAACATCTCTTTCACTAACCTTTCGATCTGATTCTTTTGCTCATACATGCATCGGTACGGTCTTACACTTATAGGCCCCGTATTTGGCTGCAATGGGATTGTGTGGTTCCCGTGTCTTTTCGGCGGCAACTCCTTCAAGGGATCAAAAACATCTTCAATTTCCATCAAAATTGCAACACTCGCTAGTTCACTTTCTTGTTGTTTAGTGCCCCTATCACCTTGTAATTGATACAACTCCAACACCACCACCATAACTCCAACACTTAACCAACGGTCTTAAAGAGATGGCGGGCTTTTGGAGATTCGCTTCACCCTGTTTGTACTATCTTTTCCCCATTAATCCTGAATTTCATTTGAAGCAGCTTCCGGTTCATTTTCATGTCTCCTAGCGTCTCTAGCCACTGCATTCCGAGGATAATATCAGTACTTCCCAATTCGAATGGTAGGAAATCAACCTTTATTTTCACTCCAGACAGCGAGACCACTACATCCTTGCACACTCCTTCCCCCTTGACAACCTTCCTAGTACCAATCTTCACTCCAAATGTCGCCGTGTGACTAACCATTAATCCCAATTGGTCCAGGCGTTCAATAGCAACGAAGTTATGTGAATCCCCACAATCTATGAGCGCGATTACCTCGACCAGGTTAACATATCCTTTGATCTTCATGGTTCGTGGAGAAGACAATCCCACCACTGAATTTAGCGACAACTCTATCTCTTCTTCTTCTTGTTGCTCACATGGTAACCCTTGATCCCCATAATCCTCATCTTCTGCTTCCTCCGCCTCGGTGGGTTCATCCTGTAACATCACTAGGAGCTCCTTTATTTGCATTTATGGCCCACCCGGTATTTTTCGTCACACTGAAAACAGAGCCTTTGAGTTTGTTTATCTTCTGTCAACCTCCGGGTCTGATTCGGGGTGGGTTTTGGCGCCGTAATTACCGTCACGTTGGTCCCCTTGCTAGAAAATAAACTACCGCCACTTGAGGCTCCCAAAGTTGGTTTATATGGAAGGTTGGTAGTCTTTGGCCCACCATTCAATTGCCCTTTTTGATCTTCCACAAGTTGTGCTATCTCCATAATCCTCGCCAATCCATGCGGTCTCATCATTCGAACTCCCGCTTGGATTGCCGGTTTAAGACCGTTGACGAAATTTCCTTCAAGCATCTTTTGCGGTAGATCATTCAGGGACGAGGCCAAAATTTCAACGAATGTCGGTATTCCCTGATTGTTCCTTCCTGGTGTAAGGCCAAGAGTTGATCCCAAGATGACCCTCTTTGTGTCTATTGAAAACGATGGATGTACAGATTTTTAAGCTCCACCCATCATGTAATTGGTCTCCGGCTACCGATCCGCTGGAACCATGCGAGATCCTCTCCTTCCATGCAAATTCCCGCAGTTGCAACCTTTTTTGGGTCTTCGAAACTTTGAAGTGCAAAGTAGCATTCCACTCTGAAAATTCACCCGTCAGGATTGCCCGCCTTGAATGCAGGTAGTTCGACCCGCCTCAGCCTCCAATCGGCAGCGACACTCCTGTTGGCGGTGGTTTTTGTCCTCCGTTGATCTCCCCCACATTCCCCAGTGGCATTTGATGATTACTTACTGTATCATGGGCGAAAGCCTGACGGAGCAATGCCGCGTGGAGATAGAAGGCCCACGGGTCGTGAACTTCTTTTCCCATTGCTTTGTTGTCCAGTTTTAGGAGTCGAATCAACAGTCCCTGTTGGCTTCTCCTGTGCAACAGGACTCTGATTCAGTAGAGCCTCCAATTTCGACATCACCATCTGAAGTCCCCAATCCAGTCCTTCCGTGCATCTCAAATTAACCATATCATGGTTACAAATCATCTGGATGTTGTTCTTCATGGACTGCATGCTTGCGTTAATTCCCTCCATGCAATGCACAAGGTGGTCACAAAGGAGCTACCTTAGCTGTTGTTCACAAGGTGGTCTGCTCACCTTCGAGTTACAAAGGAGCCACCTTAGCTGTTGCTCCTAGGCTCCACGCTATGCACTAAATTAGTAGCAGGAACAGGTCAACCGAAATATTAGAATCCATATTAGTCAAGGGGTCAGTTTGTGCTTTAATCACACAAAAGTTGCTTCAAGGGGATGTACTGGGAATCGTAACCATAGTCATTTGAAATAGCATATTTGCCAGCAGAAACTATTAATCGTCCTTTATGCTTTCTCTTTATTATTCCCAGTAAAAGAAGAATCGATCTCCTGCATATCTCTTAGAATGGCCTCAATAAGTTTTATCCTCTTTAGCACGTCAGCGGTAATATATCCCATAGGATAAGTAATATCTTCAGAAATACTAAGTGCATAATAACATAAAAACTTTGCTCCAGCTCCCTTTTGCACAAAAATATTCTCTAGGGCCATCATCTTTGAGTTTATTATGAGGTTTCTTGGTTTGTATTGGACACCCAGGGCATTGAGAAATCATATACGGAAATACCTGCAATAGTTACTTAGAATTAATGTCAAGTTTGAGCTTGTATCTAAATTCAATCAATCTCATTTTGGTAGCGTTGAAACAATGTACCATATATATGATATGAGTGAAGTCCTTTAAATAATTCACCTGATATTTAAGCAAGTTAGTGAGGGTTCATACTGTGAAGCCTATTTGACTATAGTGTCTTTCGTTTTGCTTTGAATGAGTTCAAGTTATGCTTTGTGTTTGTATTCTCTTTTATCAGTACTTGGCCAGAAGACTCATTCACCGCAAAACCAGCAATTAAATTTTGCTAAAAAGATTTAGCTATTTCTGTCGTCCATCTAAACTTTCTTGAACTACATATACTGAATCACTGACGCATAAATTTTTTTTTGCAGAAATAATTTTCCAGTTGAACTAGAGTATGGAGCTGAAAACTGTTAGAGATGCGTTTGACCGAGTTGCTAAAAAACAAAAATTATCAACTTCCAAGTACCAACAAGTGATTGATCAGGTTGGCGATGAGATTAAACAAGCAATGACAGATATTCAATCAGCTGACCCTCCCTCCTCTATCGATCATAAATCAGTCATCACCAACCTGAAGCGCAAGATAGACGCAATCATCCCACAGGAACAGTTGGACAAATCGCAAAAGGAGCTAAACACGAACCTCACCCAATACCCAAAAATCTTGGCTAAATTTCTAGATACCGATATATCAAAGGCATACAGAAAAATGGACTTTGAATCGCACATAGTCAATCAGATCATTATAAGCCAGCTTTACCATGAAGGTCTTTTTGATATAGCTGATATTTTGATAAACGAGGCTCAGGAACCCGAGATTATTTCCTTGAGATGCCAATTTGCAGAGATGCATCAGATTCTCAAGGCATTGAGGGATAAAAATCTGGAACCTGCTCTGAGTTGGGTCTTCGCCAACCGTCAGAAACTTAAGCAGAATGGGTCAAATCTTGAGTTTGACCTTCGCCGTCTTCAATTCTTGGAGATTTTTCAGAAAGGAAACCAATCTGATGCAATTAACTTTGCCAAAGTTTACCTTTCTTCATTTGCTTCCAGTTACAGGAATGAGTTCCTGAAGCTTATGGGCTGCTTGTTGTGGCCTGGGAAGCTGGAAACCTCACCGTATTCCGACTTATTGTTGCCAGCCAAATGGGAGGATTTTATCAAGGAGTTCACCAGGCAGTTTTGCAGCTTAATGGGAGTATCCTACAAGAACCCTTTAGGTGTGACTATAGAGGCTGGAGCTCAAGGGCTGCCTACCCTTTTGAAGTTGGCAAATATAACGGCGGTGAAGAAGCAAGAATGGGCAGCAATGAAGCAGCTACCGGTGGTGGTGGAGTTGGGAAGGGAATTTCAGTTCCATTCGGTATTTGTTTGTCCGGTGAGTCGGGATCAAAGCAGTGACGAAAACCCGCCGATGCTGTTACCGTGTGGCCATGTCCTCTGTAATCAATCTATCTCGATGCTGTCGAAAAACAACACTCGCATGTTCAAATGTCCATTTTGCCCTTTCGAGGCTTGGGTTGCACAGTGCAGGCAACTTTGTTTCTAATTGTTAGATTTCAGCCCCTTTTAGGGTGGGGTTGTGTATATGGTTCCATCTAAAGTTGTGTTTGATTTTTAGGTTTCTAAGTTTAGTGCAGATGGGCATGGGGAAGTGTTATAGAGGTCTTATTGGAAGCTGATTTGTTATGGTAGTGTTTGCTATGAGGTGAAAATGTTACAAGAATTTTAAAATTCAATCCAACTTTTTAGGGCTGTTTATTTGTTAATAGTTTCATCTTGTTTGGACCTTTATTAATCTCTCAAAGGACCTTTCTTTAATAGTTTATATTTATATATTTTAATAATTTATAATTTCAGTAAAAATAGTAAATATAATTTGTTTATAATATAAATAAATAATTAATTATAATGCAAATGATAACTTAATTATAAACCGTAGAGCATAAACTTAAACTTTATATTATTGTTTTGTTTTGTTTTACTATATTTTGTAAATATAATTCAATTGCCAATGAATAAAACACATACGTATAACAATTAACAAAAGCACAAAACGTTTATTAAAATTCAAATATTATATAAAACCATACAGTAAATATTACACAATCTTTATTTTAGTAATCAAATTAATAATTTAAACAAAAAACACACCATAAAAATATTGTTTATTTAGAATGAGATGTAGATATAAATTTTAATGAACATGTAAAATTAATGTNAATTAAAAATAAATTAAAATCATTAATTATAAAATATATTTTTAATTTACAAAATGAGTTTATTTAAATATAAATTAGAAAAGAAAAAGAAAAAAAAAGCGACCCAAATAAATTAGTTTATAAGACCTTTCAACATTAGCATTGCAACTCATTTTGCAAAGTTGATGAAGTACTCTTATTATTATAACTTCTTAAATTATTTCTTAGATTCTTAAGCAAAGTTTTATTTCAAAAAGATGTTCTAAAACTTTCATTTTAGAGAGAGAATGTTAAATTTTCTAAATTTAGAAGCACCTAAATATAACATTCATGAGCACATTTGCCTACCATGTGCAACCCAAGCCATAAAAGGGCAATAAAGACATTTGAACATTCGATTGTTCTTTTTTGACCCCTTTGATATAGATTGTTTACAGATGACATGGCCACACGATAACAGCATTGGCAGGTTATCGTCATTACTCTAATCCTGACTCACCACGCAAACGAA
>LUCG01216884.1:0-17130 GCA_001633085.1 Carthamus tinctorius | reverse complement strand
TATATATATATATATATATAGATAGATAGATAGATAGAGGAAAGTTCAAATGTGAACCACTTTTTGGTTGTGAACTTGAGGACAAACGATAGCGCGACAGAGTTAACTGCTATAAAACTTTGTTCATAAATAAAAGATAAATTTAGCTTTCCTCTCAACCCATAAGCTTTTATTGAGAGAAATTTATTAATATCAAATTTCTTATTAAAAATACAGAGTTAACTGCTATAAAACTTTGTTCACAAATAGTTGATCTAATACTACTAGCAAATAAAACCAAGGTTTTAAATAGCGTGATACGTGACGTGACGAATTAATGTCAAACTTTAAGCCTTAGGAGTCACGGTGAAGGGAAGGCGTTTTCAAGGCATGACTTATGACTTCAAACTTTTAATTCATATATGATATTATAAATAAAAACATATGTTTTGTACTGTTATTCAGTGAGTCAATAATAGTAAACAAGTTAAACTAAGTTATATATCAAAAACTTAGCAAATGAAACATTAAAAATGTAAAGAAAGATCAAATATCACATTACAAAAATAGCTCATGCCACAAGCCTGACGTGCGTGCGAGACAAAAGTCTTGTACCATAACAGGTCATGATGGCTGTGGGACGAGTTTTTAAAAACAGTAATTAAAACTAACGAAATCAGGACAATAAATCTTATATTTGGTTCTTTTAATACAAAATTAACACCCTAATATACATCATCATACATACATGACACCAAGAAATCTTCGAAACATGAAAGGTTGACTTTGAACTTTGTTACTCAAGGAATATGTGTCATATAAAATAACAAGAAAATGATGGCAACACATTCACTTTGGATCATTAAATAACATATCATATTCCATTTGTTTATTAAAAAATTAATTATGATCAATCATCCATCATGGAGTGTGCGGATGAAATTGATAATTAATTTCTATTTATCTATTCATAAATTTTATAATTAATATGTCGATATCAAAAGAATAATAAAAGTCTACGATCTTAAATGAATTTAACCTATATATGTTTGATACTTTGATGAAGCAATCTTTTGGTTTTAGACCCAAATGTCATCTCCTTCCGTGCCAAATGTCATCTCCTTCCGTGGACGATGGTTTAAATTTAATTTTTGCTACATTTTATTTTCAAAAGCTGTGATATCTATATAAAACATGACATAATCCGTAAAGATCATAACTTAAAATCAAAATATGTATAACTAAGATAACTATCTATAATTGGGCCCCGTAAAAATTCGAATGCCCCAAAAAAATTGGTGGACTTGTTCGAAGTCTCACATTGCTATTCCCGTCGGTTCGGCCTTATTAATCGGTATCTTGCCATGATACTGGAGTATTACCAAAGAAGGGCCAAGAAATCAATGCTTTCTTTGCATGAAGGTAAAAACACAAGAATTTGATTAATGTTTCTTCAGAATATTCATTCAACTTAAAACATACATATATGCAACAAAATATAAAATCAATTCTTCTTGGGTCTACTTCGTTGGAAATGGGTTTTGACTAAAATAATTGATAATACCCAAATAATCAGAAATTTCTTGATTTAAAGTTTTAAACAAAATAATGTAAACTTTAAACTGGGTAATGGCCCAAAAATAAAATACACCCATGATGCGGCCCAATGATATTATTTGTGGGCCGACCATCATTTTAATTTTTGTTTTTGCAATATACATGGAAATCCCACAAGATCATCAAATAGAGGCAACTATTTTTTAAACGGCAAGCTAACACACACACATTTTTGGGATATCCGGGATTCCACTTAAGGGTGTCATCCGACTAATCCCTGTCGATCATGGCCCAACCCAATTAAGGAGCTCTTCACGGAGTACCAAATTAAAGTGTTAGATTGGATTACGAGAAAAGACTCCAACCTTAAGGTAGAGATGGCGACTTGGTTAAACGACCCGTACAACTCGACTTAAGTTCTGCTTAGTGACAACAGATAATCGTGCATTTTCGCTGATTCGGAATGGCCGGCGTTGGGTGCGTTTACCTCTCGTTAACGGTACTCAATATCTTGCCTTGCGACAACAGCGGTTCGGTGGTGTTTCCATGACTGGTTCGGCTCTGTTTAGTGTCTTTTTGCTACTTATTTTTTGTATAGGTTCGGCCTTTTTCTTTGGTTTTTTGAGGTTTTGGTGCTGTTTTTGTTCGTGTCTGTGGCTCCTTCTTTCTGTGCTGATGGTTGGGTTGAGCCCTGACTTTGGCTCCTTTTTGTTTATTTTGTTGGTGTACTTGGTTTGCTTGGTAATAAATTGGTTGCGGTTAAAAAGAAAAAGGATATCATTATGTGGCAGACCACTGATCTAGATATCGCCTCATGTTCATCACGGGGTTTGAACCTGGGTAGTCATGGATACTATCCACTAACCCTTCCAAGGATGTTACCTTACCACTAGGCGAGACATGAAGTGATAAAGGCACTTATAGTTGTTTGTGATTACAAATTTTGAGGAAGAATTCTTTATTTTTCTTTAATGGAAGAGATTTATGACACATATGTTTAAAAAAACACATATATGTTTGTCTAAATTGGGATGATAATATGAGGTGGACTTATACTTTGATGGGCCAATTTTAGATTTAATGAGAATTAGTCTAATTTATTTGTAGTTAGCCATGAACCCTTCATGTAATGAGCACTTCACACTATGTTTGTAGGAGACAAAAGAAGAGAAAAAAAAAGAAGAGGGAAAGGGGAGAAAAGGAAAAAAAATTAGGGTTATCCATCGATTCACTTCCAATGGATGTGAGATGTAGTGAACTAAACCAATCATTTATTGGATGTTGGATTTTTCCAAATCTAATGGATGATTGGATCGGTTCGGTTCCATTCATTGGATATTCTTATTAGATATCCTTTGGATATATACATTGGATCAAATTTCCATCCAATATCAATCATATTGTATCAGAGCTGATCTACCCAATGTTTAAAATCGAATCTACCATAATTCATATGATAATCCATCACGTTTAATCCCATCTGTTCAATAAGAGGTGCTAAAAAGTAAAAACATACAGTCACCAAGTTTTGTCATACGTATTGGAAAGTGGAAATACTAAACAAGTAAAAGAGAAAACCTTATTTGCAACTGCAGGATTGCAACAACTCAATCCATTTTGATGTCTCTATCTCCAACCAACATTTTTACAAAACCAAAAAGCAATAAAACACAATTATTATATAGTATCACACAATTATATACATATATAATAACTTACCATGTGGCATGTGGTATTATTTTATATTAGTTAATATAATTTTATGAATATATAATATATCATTAATTGGATGGTCGATTGGTTGATTTATCATTGGTTTGGTTTGGTTCGATTGCGGTCAGTTTTGGATTATCATATAAGAACTGATCAATCTAAATTGGATCTGATCCTATTTAATCCAACTACAATTGAATATCTGATTATTGTAGGTCGATTCTAATTGGATATGTTAACTTTCTACACATCCCTAAAAAAACTTATTATATTCTTGAAAATCTTTTAGGAGAAAATGATAGAAAACTAACAGGGATGACAATGGGATGGGTATGAGACAGGTATTTACAATCCCAATTCCATACCCTATTATAAAACCATATCCCATACTTGGTCCCGTCCCACCGGGTATCCCATTACCAAATAATCATCGGGGTCGCGGGTATTCCTGCTGGTATCGGGTATCCCATTTATATTCTCAGTCGATTAAAATTACCAAATAAAGTTTAGTTTCGTAGAACTATATGCGAATCAAGTCAAACAATGAGTTAGATTCTTTTTAAACTTTCGTTTAGCAACATGAACATTCACAAGTTCAACATTTAACAAAATGGAAACGACGTTTGTGACTCAGTGCACTATCGGCGAAGTGTCAATGGAGGTGAGAACATTGCTAGATTAATCTTCTTGAAAAAATTAAATATATATTTTTTATACTAATAAAATTAATCCGTCCTTTCTATTATTCTATATATTAATAAAATTTTAATGTATATTATATGAATAATAAAATTATAAATTTATTAAATATATATGGTTTAGGGTCGGGTAAATGAGATCGGGTAAATGGACGGGTATTGATTAAAACCATAACCGTGCCAAACCCACGAATGTTTTTTGAAAAAATCCCATAGGCGGTCTCATAACCATTTACCCGGCCAAATTCCGTCCCAAAAGTTTTGGGTTCGAGAATTTCCATCGGGTTCGGGTATTTCTGCCATCCCTAGAAACTAATGATAAATTTCGTCACCAATTTTTTTTTCCAAATGTGAGAGGATGAAAGCAAAGGAACGACCTTTTAGGAAAATTAATTAAACTAGCCATTTTTAAGTTTAGTTTCAACTTTTGGCCATTTTGTTCACACTTTACAAAAATAGCCCCACGTCCATGGTTTCAGGTCGGCAATTGAGGACTTGGGTAGAAAATGTAAAATTTTATACTTCCGGGGATAGTTCGCGATAGCAGATAGGGATCAATTTTTTTTGTTTTATTATTGAATGATATATTTTCTTTAAAAGTGTATAATTATAAAAATGACGTTTTTTTTCCTTTGATTTTAAAATATTATATAATAACTACACATAAATTTCATGTGAATAAACAAGTAAAACATATATAAAAGTTAAGGAACTAATAAAATAACGTATGACACAAAATCAAGATCAAGAGTTGAGTTCTTATACAAGAACCCATAATATATATTGATGAGTTATCACTTACAAGACCTCTTATTGTCAATGCTCTTAGATTTTCGAAATACAAAAAATATACACAATCCACAAAAACCATTACACTTTGTTTCTCTAGCTATTATGTTACAAAAAAGGCATTTACCTATAGATATAATATTTATGTATATATATAGTCATCCACCTCATAGTTATCTTGAGCATCTTGCAAACACCTCGATTAATATAACGGACCCTGTCTTACTCTAATGTCTTTAGAGAGATTTGAACCAGTGACCTATGAAAAAGAGATCCAATGATCGAACACTTTATTGCCAGTAAACTAACACCGCAAGGTTACAACAGTATACTAGGGGCAAAGCTTTTATCTTTCTCCTTCTTCCCGTCATCGTCTTTACTTACGATTATGCCTACTAATTTACAAGGTTCGGCTTCCTCTAACATCTTAACCACTGCCCTCATCGTTGGCCTGAGGGCCGGCAACCTACTCGTGCACATAATCGCAATCTTCAACACCTTGATGGTTTCCTCCCTGTAACTTTCGTGGATACTTGAATCCACAAGGCTTAAAACGCTTTCTTTCGTTTTCAACTTGCTGCATACCCAATAGACGATGTCCTTATTTTCTCCGAATTCCGCCTCCATCGGCTTTTTGCCCGTCACAAGCTCCATCAAAACCACCCCGAAGCTGTACACGTCGCTCTTTTCATTCACTTTGTACGTGTACCCGTATTCTGTTCAATCAACATGCCAAATCTCATTAGTAATTATCCATGTAATGATGTAAAAATCGACACCTTAACTAACAGGTGTTTTAATTGACTAGTGGGATTAAAGAAAATAGCCAAGGAAAAAAGGGTTACCAGGAGCCATGTAACCATGTGTTCCGGCAATGACATGAGTCGTGCCACCAGTGGTATCGGTTTGGACCACCTTTGCAAGCCCAAAATCAGCAATTCTTGGCTTCAAATGCTCATCCAAGAGTATGTTACTAGACTTAACATCTCTATGAATCACTGGTCTTTCACACCCATGATGCAAATACTCCAATCCTTTTGCAGCTCCAACCGCTATATCGTATCTTGTGTGCCAATCGAGCCCGAGTTTCTTACTCGAATGTAACCGATCCCACAAACTTCCGTTCGGCAAATACTCATAAACCAACAAGCTTGAATCTTCGCTCGTGATACTACAGTATAACTTCACCACGTTTACATGCCTTATCGAGCTCAACATTTCCACCTCCGCTGCAAACTCCAAAGACTTTTGGCTACTGAGATGCTTTTTCAGCATCGGCGTTTGACTTCCTGACTTTTTACGACAACCAGAGTCGGAATTCCAGATGTGTTTCACGGCCACGTCGACTCCGTTTTCGAGCGAGACTCGGTAGACTTCTCCGGACCCACCTTTCCCGATCATATTCTCTTCTTTGATTGCATCAATAATGTCGTCTTCCATAAAGCTTAGGACGTGGAACGATTTCACATTCCATGAATCATCTTTCAACGAACGAGATTGATCGTCCTTTCGGCTCTCGTTCTTCACATAACAGTAATATGCAAGCAAGACGAGAACGAGAGCCGACCCAATCGAGAAGCAAGTGATGAGCGTCGCGATTGCCCGTGATACGCCACCGGAATCCGAAGGACACGGCCGGAAATACTTCACTTTTTGGCTGCAAAGGCCCGGATTCCCGGCAAAGCTTCCATTGTATGCCTCGATAGAAAGAGATTCAGGGATTGCGCCGGCTAGTCTGTTGTGAGATAGGTCGAAAAGACTTAGTCTCAAAGACGACAAACTACTGGGAATTCGACCGGAAAGTTGATTCGATGACAGATTCAACGAGTTAAGCGTCGGTAACCACCCTAAAGCAGTGGGGATTTGGCCGGAAAACGAATTATAAGCCATGTTTATGTCACTTAGAGAACCACAAGAGCGAAGCGATTTGGGTATTTCGCCCGTGAACTTGTTGTTGTCTAAATGAAGCCTGCCCAGTTGGCTTAATTCACCAATTGTTTCCGGGAGTTCACCAGAAAACAGGTTGTGACTTAAATCGATCGTTTTCAACGATGTTGCCCTTGAGATCTCCGATGGTAATTCGCCCGATAATCGATTGTTAGCAGCGAATATCTGCCCCAAGGTTTTCGCATTCTGTATATCTGACGTAATACCCCCCTCCAAATTGTTCATCTCGATGTCGATAATCTCAGCTCTCGGAAACCCCCATAGGCCACCGGGTACAACGCCAGAAAGCTTGTTGTTGCTCACACGAAACCGGGTTAGCGTCTTGCAGTCGGCATAACTTGCGGGAATCTCGCCGGAGAAGTTGTTCTGAAGCATCAGGAGCTCCGTCATCTTCCCGTTCTTGCACATATCCGGAGGGATCGGTCCGGTGAGGTAATTCTCCGATACGTCAATGAAGTTGAAATCGGACCACGAACCGAGCTTCTGAGGGAGGCTACCGGTGAGTTGGTTACGGTACAATGACAAGTTCACGAGTTGCTTGAACTCTCCTATCTCCGGCGGAAAGTCACCGGAGAGGTCATTTTCAAACATCTGTAAGCTTTTAAGCTGATTCAGAAACCGTACTTCAGAAAGATCACCTTCGAGATAGTTCGTGGAAGCATCAAAGAACTCGAGTTTCGTCAAGTTGCGTAACCCGACCGGAAGTTTTCCGGTCAAGTTGTTGTTGAAAAGCTCAAGCTGCCATAGCTTGTTTAACCTGCTGATTTCCCGCGGAATCTCTCCGGTGATGTAATTGCTTGAAATCTCGAAATTAACAAGCTCCGTAAGACCTCCGATCCCCGCCGGAATCTCACCTCCAATGCTACAATTCGCCATGTATAACCAATTCAACTTAAGCAGCTTCAGAACTTCATTTGGAAACGGAGTTTTATCGAACGGATTGTCTCCAACACTTAGCACCACCAACTCCGTCATGTTCTCCAACGATTTCCACGGGAAAGTTCCTGATAATTAACAATTCTAATCACAAATTTGCAACAAAAACGTGTAGAACGATAATTCACCATCCGTTTCAGCAAATTCGTTCAATTCACAATAAACTAAACAATCAATTGCACATTTAGTAATTTAAGCAGAACAATAGTTTATCATCCATTATTGCAAATTCCTTTACCACTTCATAACAAACATATAATTCAATAAGAAAACTTGATTGCAACAAAATGTGTAGAACCATAATTATCATCATTCAGCAAATTTGTTCACCAAACACTTGTATCAAAATAAAGAAGAAATTAAACACAAGTACCTGAAAATCCGCTGGAATTCACGTATAGATACAACAATCCTTTCATCGAAGATATATCCGGAATAACACCGGAGAAGAAATTGTTTCCGAGATCCAGATAAGTCAACTTGGAGCATTTGTTAAGGTCTTCCGTCACGTTTCCGTGCAAATAATTAAAACCTAACGCTAGCTTTTCCAACGATTGGAGTTGACATACCGAATCGAAAGGAATCGAACCTCTCAGATTCTGCTTCGAGAGGTTGATTTCCGTGACGAATGATCCGGTATCATCACAAGTGATTCCGGCAAAGCTACAAACCGAGTCACTCGATCTCCATGACTGAAAGATGCTCGTGTCTGACTCCGCCAAGCTCGCTTTCAGATTCAACAAGAGCTGAAGTTCATCGGAGCAGGCAGAAGAGATAAATCCGATGAGGAGAAGAATGAAGATAAGGTTTCTCCGGCGGGCTGTTTCCGGCGACATGGTGGTGAGAGGCGGAGGAGATATTTTCTTTTTCTTTTTTGATTTTCTTTGGTTGTTTGGAAACCGACTTTGACGTATTTAAGATGTGGCGGGCGTTCACACGGATGTGGATAACGACGTTAGCAATATGGAGTTAACGGACGTTAGTTACTGCGTCATAAGTTGGTTAAAACAGTTTGAAAATATATATACAGAAACTGTATGTATATATTGTTGTTTATTTTAGTAGTATTTTCCACTTCTAGAATCTTTATTTTATTTCGCACTTTTATTTGTTCTAGAAGGATATTAATTAATAATATCATATGATTTATCCATCTCCATCACTTCTTCACTGGTTTCTTTGACCCTTCTTATTTGGTATCTGTAATTTGAGAATTCTTAAAATATGTAGTCTTGTTTAATGTATGGAGAAAGATAGGAAAGTTCGGTTGCAAACTTAAATTTTATGTGAATGTGAGGACAATTAAAAATGCATCATGTGACGTATTCATTTTGAATGATCATGTATTGTTCAGACTAGATAATACGACATTCGGTATTGTCTGAATATACTGAATATTGTATTATTCAGTCTGAATAATACATGATTATTTAGAATGAATACGTCAGGTGTCCAAACAGGGGGTGCCAAAAAATATAGCTTCATGAACGTGTGAATTGCAGATCAGGGTTGGACTCAGGGTTATTTTTTTAAACGGTGACACAATTTGATTATAAGAAATATATATAGAGATAAATTTCACAAAATCTATATTGGTTTGGTGATTAGTCCACTACTTAGTCTACTTTTCAAATGCAAAGTCTCAAGTTTGAGTCTTCAACTAACTCTTGGAAAAATTACTTAAAACTCAAGACCTCACATTCGAAAAGCAAAGGAACTAACTAACTCTACCAAAGAAAACATGTGTCCTTGTTGCAGTTTCAAAATTAATATAGTGACGCACAACTAATTAATACAGTGACACCTATCATGACCCTGTAATTTTTTACGCTACGACGAATGAATGAAATGGCGACACATGCCACCTACACTTCTTTAGGTCCGCCTATGTTGTTGTAGGCAGACTACTTGAATAAAGCCATAAGTCGTTTGTTTATTAAGAGGTCTGAAGTCTGATTTCACATCTAAAAAATAAGAGGTGGATAGTACCCCTCTTAAAATTTTAGAGGACAATAAGTTTTTAGACATTTTTTTAACATAAAACAAACAATCTTATATGTGCAAACCTCTTATGTTAGACTTAAGATGTTAAAAGTGGTATTCTTTTTTAAAAAAACAAACAACCCCTGAGGGTAGTAACCAAACAACAAACAACTAGCAAATTGCCAAAATCCCATCTGATTAATTATATAGGATCACATAATCAACAATTTGGGGAAATTTGCAATAGGATAGAATTATGGAAAATCCTATTCTCTAGATAGAGGATCACAAAATCAAGCTTGTGTACAACTAGACATCAGAAATTAAGAAACGAAATATAAGATTTGGCCATTTGGGTGTCTTCATTTTTAAAAACCCATGTTCTTATCTCCATCAAAATGTGTTAAAGAAAAAAGTGAATAAAAGTAAACCTTAATGGAGCAGTCTACTGGTTAAGACTTGATGTTGGGGGAAAACCCACCCAAGTTCGAATCCGGGGGTGAGCAACCAGGGGCCACTGAGTATTAATCCCAGAGGAGCATGCTTTATCTCTCTATAAAAATTATCAAGGATGTAGCCTGGGCAAACCAAGTAAACCTTATCAAAAAAAAAGTGAATGAAAGTAATGAAAAGAAGTTGAAGTAGGTTGTCTAATTTGTCCAATGAAGTCTTACCACCACCGTTAATGATCAACTAGACAATTACAAATTCACTTTCCGAATGAAGATAAAAGCACACTAAAAGTATCGAAGAAGATAATGGTGGAAAGGGGAGTCACGATAATGAAGCTATCGACGACGGTGCTGTAGATCTTGATTACATCGGCGGCGACTTCTCTTTTTTCCCGACTAAATCTCACTTAAGTAAAATAACAATAAACACTTTTTACTTTTTTTGGTTTTAAGTTTTAACTTTTCACTTTCACCCTTTAACAATCTCTAACTTAAAAAAACAAATTGTAAAAATTAAAAATAACACCGACACTTATAACGCGCCATGGCGTGAGCCACGTCTTACAAGAACATTATGACCCATGTTGTAACGGCGGAGACGCGTCTCATGTCATATCGCGCCATGGTGTGCTTTTTTTACACTGAATCTACTTTACCAAGCTCTTTTTCTGGCAAAGAACCGAAGGGTTTCAAGTTTGCTACCAAACAACTCAGGTGGCTTGCGGCTATGAATGAGGAAATGCAAGCTTTGTAAACTAGTAACACTTGGGATCTTCTTCCTTGCCCCACGTTGTTAAATGTTATCAATTCCAAATGGGTTTTTTCAGACAAAATATCATTCTGATGGCACTGTTGATCGACTAAAGGCACACCTTGTTGCACAAGGCTTCACTCAAGTTTCGAGCCTTGACTATACTCCTACATTTATGGGTTGTTTGGTTGGTTTTCCATTACGTCCTATATGGATAAAGTTGTCCGTGTGAATTAATCTGTCTATATAGATTGAATAAGCCACTATTTATGTCATTAAGCCACTACCAAACAATCATGCATAGCTAATCGAATAAGTTCTGGGTCTTAATCTCATTAAGCTGCTAACAAGCATGCCCTTAGTCCGGTTGTAAAAGCCTCCACAACTCAGATTGTTCTCTCCCTTGCCGTCCTAAACAAGTGGCCACTACATCACTTGGACGTTAAAAACGCCTTCTTAAATAGGTATCTTACCAAAACTATCTTCATGGAGCAACCATCGGGATTTATTCATTCATGTTTTCCCGATCATGTATGTCAACTAAAGAAGGCCTTGTATGGGTTAAATTAAGCCCCACGGGTTTGGTTTCAAAGGCTAAAAACCTTTCTCATTCATTGGGGTTTATTTGTAGTCGAGCTTGACAACTCAATTTTTATGTATCAATGTGGGTCATGCATCCTTTAAGTGCTCGTATATGTTGATTATCTTATTCTTACAGGTAACCATTCAGAGACTATACAAAGTTTTATTGCTTCTCTCAATAAGGAGTTTACCATTGAAGACTTGGGCTGTCTGAGCTATTTTCTTGAACTCGAGGTAACATACGATGATGGAGGCTTATTTCTAAGCCAAGCGAAATATGCGACCGATGTTCTTACTCATGCTCACTTGCTTGATGCCAAGCCCGTGGCCACACAACTCTCTTTCTACAATCGATGTTCTTTATGATCAAGGAGTTCCTTTTGCCGATCCTATCTTGTACCGTTCGCTTGTTGGGATACTCCAATATCTCACTATTACAAGACGAGACATGTCCTACATTGTCAACCAAGTGAGTCAATTTTTCCATGCTTCGACAACTGACCATTTTCAAGTAGTAAAAAGGATTCTACATTACGTTAAAGGCACAATATCACATGTTTCCTTTTGGCACTCACCCGTTTCTTCTCTACTTAGTTACGTTGATGCTAATTGGGCTCGTTGCCTCAAGACTAGACAGTCCACATATGGCTATTCTATTTTTCTTGGAGGGAACCTTGTTTCCTAGAGTGCAAAAAACAACCTATGGTTTCTTGATCGAGCTGTGAATTGGAATAATGTGCCATGACCAACACTACACAGCAAAAATTGTATGGGTTACTCATCTTCTTAGCGAGCTTCATGTCTTACCTCCAGACTGCGCTACTAATTATTTACGATAACCTTAATGCTCTCTTTCTCAGTCAAAATCCTATATCTCATAAACAAGTAAAACATATTAACAATGATCATCACTTTGTCCGTAAGGTCATTGTGTCTAGCAAACTTTACACTCGCTTTGTTCCAACCAAGCTTATTTTCAAGAAGAGCCTTTCGTGACCACTTCTCTAAAATGTTTGCTCAAAATTATGTGTCGGTTCTCTACCAATTCTCTTGAAGTGGGGGGGGGGGGGGATTAAAGATAGCTCATAAGTTATGAAAGAGATATTCTATTGCCTAATGTTTAGGACAATCATTCATTATTATTATCATTTTCTTATTTTTTTGTACATCTCGTTTTGTTGAGCATAATAGTTGTTAGGCCTGCGGTGGGATGTCAAGCACCAGGTGAGTTCTCTTATCTAGATAATATGAACCCTTTTTTGAACATTTTTAAACTCTAATTATGGTTCTATGCATTAATGGCCAATTTTCTAAAGTTGCATTAAGCATATGTGGCTACATAGGGTGTTTGGATTTACACAACAGGAATAAGGTACCTTAAAATGGTAATATCTCTTGTGAGTGATTATTGTCAGGATCGTAAATCAAACAAGAATTTAAAATAACTCAGATAATAGTTAAAGAAGTTTGCGGAATAACACTCTAACTATCAAAACAGAAATCACAATTGACTGCAAATCATATGTATATTGAATTCAAGTAGATTGATTACAAACTAAAGCTCTAATCCAATGAACAGATCTCACTGGACGTGCGATACTTCTCTATCACAGGGAAAAACTTTTTTGAGACTAGAATTTCTATCAAACTAACAAAGAACTCGTACTCAAAAACAAAAACATCTATCTACTATTTATACAGATTACAAGATAACAATAAGGAAAACAAATCTTTCAAAAGTCTTCAATATCTTCTGAATCTTTGCCTTATCTCTTCATTTAAATCTTTTCCTTATCGCAATCTTTAGAAGCAGCAGTAAGACAAGAGCAATATTAACTATACTAGCAATACTAACCAGCAGTATTAACTGACTAACTGGCAGTAGTGATAGCAATAGTAATATCTCTAGCAATAGTAATTGTTACTGCTTCTAGTTTTTCTCCAGCAATACTATCTTCAATATCAGCAGTATTAATTCTTCAGTCATTTCCAGCAATAGTAACTCTTCCATCCTTTAGAATCCCAACAATTATTCGTATGCCTTGAATCCCTTTCTTATACACAGTCAGACAAGCATCTCCGGGTCTTGTTTATGTCACTTCGGATGATGGTGTGGCTACAAACGTTGTGTGAGGTCCTATGAGTGAGAATGTGCATAACAAGTCGATCATGATGTTTTCATGTTGTTTTCTACTTAACTACTTGTAACTGTTGATGGTTTAAAAGAATTCACTAGACCTATGGGTCTATAACCCTTGTTTTTCAAAATAAAACCATTTCAAGTAAGTTCCATATAGAGAGTACCTCGATGGGGGTAAGAAAGGATTTGATTCTTTCTCTTGAATTGGAGGAGAGACTCAAGTTTAGTTTGCCTTTAGTGTTGTGATAAATCCCTGTTGCGGATGTATGTTGTCCGCTGCAAACTCTTGAGATATATTGAGAACCTTATACTCATGTTCAGTTGATGTCAGTTTGGCCTTTGTTTCTGAACGTCATTAAAATTGGAATTGGATTTGGATAGTTATAGTAAGAGGTAGGATATGTTGGCTAGCTTCGTTAATGCTGAAGGATAGATGCAACAAGATTTTGATAAGCAATATGTTCAATTGATAAACAATATATATTGAGTGATTAGATCATTGGAATCAAAATATTACATTTACTAACATGGACTTAACGGTGTCCATTAAGTAGAGCTCTAATACCATTCTATGAACAAAAGCGTGTTAGGCCTGTATTTGTTGGAATAATCTACGTTTTTGGTTTTTGTGATTTATCAAATATTACGGAATACGTTCCTGTTATTCATTTATTGCATTGACAAACACTATGGTTTGCAAATCCTTTGTGATTTGAATCTTCACCCCAATGGCCATTAGTGGAGACCAGTTAAATCCCGTCACATGAGGGCATTTGATCTTTTCATAAGCTAACGTTGATACATTTGGTTGAATTGAGGAAAGAATCAACGGGGAATTTTTATTGAGAATTTAAGGTGTTGTCCACCAAACACTTACTATGTAAGCTCTTATCGATTAAGAGCCACAACCTTCAATTATATTAAAAGATAATATTCTCAACTATCAAAACAGATTGCTAGTAAGTGTCTTTTACATGGTAAACACTAACATGTAAGAATCTTCTCTCTCGTTTGTCGAGTGAAAAAATTCAGTCTTTTCTATCCCTCTAATCAGATAATATTCTAGGTTCTTGCTATACTTGCTTTGTTGAAGAAAAAATGAAATTAATAAATACTTACCTAATATATTCATTAATAACAATCAACATGATGCAATGCAAAGAAAAAGACACTAGGAGAAAAGAAAAAGAAAAAAGAAAAAGGAAACAGAAAGAAGGAAGATGAGACCACTTTTCCAATGGAAAGCTAATAAAACAAGACAAATATTAACAAACAAATAAATTAATGGTTTTTATTATTTGATAATATATATTATAAAGTGAGTGCATGGAGACAACTACGATATACACATCATACTTCCATATTCCATCAATTTCAATCAATAAAACAAAACCCAATAAATCAATTAATTGATTGGGAGTCGGTGACTGAAAGCCGCCCTCGTTGACATTTCGTCAAACACATGGTGGATATCCTGTGTGTGTATTTGTGTGGGTCACCCAGTTGGCACTCATACGCGACTCATCTTTTTAGTCGCTACCAATCATCATCCTTGTTTATTTTACTGAATAAAGTTATCGGTTAAAGCTAAAACTGTAACCGTAAATCTTTGATACGTGTAAATCCAAGAAACTGAAACTGATATGATTATTAAGTAAGATCGATCACATACACATTGCTCTTCTATCTGGGAACAACGATTATCATCACTTACTTTATTAGGTAAGATGATCAATTACCAAAATAAAATAGTATACCTTGTAAGTGTTAACCCGGTAAAAATCACCATGCTTGTTTACCAGGTAAGATTCCTAACTAGCTGGTAAGATTGTTGGCACAGACCATCATCGTCCATCAATTAGAGTTGTTTACTGAACGCTTGCATGTTAAGTGCTTACTGGGTCACTTTACCTTTTCAGATAAACATGACAAACTTGAGAATCTTAATCTGTAGGAGTCATAAAAAGGGTCAAAAGTTTTATGCAGTAAGTGAGAGTGATGACTCTTATCGGCAAGCGCTTATCAGATAAACGATACCGTTTCAAAGAACTTAAATCTTATCGATAATTAATTGAAGTATACCCGTTGACTCTTATTGTTAAGTACTCGAATAAGCACTGAGTAACGACACCCATATTTTGTTATATAGCAAGATGCAATAAAAATTTAGTAAACGACCCATAAAACCCTTTTTTATGGTTACAAAATTATAGTCTCCGACTCATACGTAACAACATTGTAAGCTTACGTTCGATTTAAAACATAATAAAGAGCAATGATCAACATAAATTCCATAACATGAAATGAAGTGATAAATGATGAGGACTCCATTGATAAGAAAGAATGGGGGCCCCAACATCACATTGATAAATCTCATTTACCATGACTCCAACATGAGATTCTCTAGAGTTTTCAATAATAATTCAAAATAGACAATTACTCATAATTTTAAAAAAAGTATTATATTTAATTTTTAACAGCCAATTAATTTAACAGATTCAAACATCACCATTAAAATAATTATAAAATATAATACCTTAAACAAACTTTAAGGAAAGAAAGTTAAAAAATAAATATTCTTTCTTTTAACATAAAATTTTCTATTTTCTACTTTTACTTAATAGACTAGTTTTCAGAATAGTTCTTATTAGTTAATTCTCATTAATTGTCCATAGTTTAACCTTTATTACATTAATTGAGAAAAGGATATCCTAACACTACATAGAAAACAAATAAATTTTATTACATTTTGATTTTGATATAATTTGATTTAATTTTAAACTACAAGTTTGAAAATACAATGAAATGCCTTATCATTTGGACCCTACTTGTACTATAGCCATTTAGTTAGACTCCATCAAGTTACAACTTGAATTTAAAGTTCCACTTAAGTCCACTTTCAAGTTACCTCCATTATTGTCATGTCACTCTATTACAATTTTAGTTGACATTAATCTAAAAAAAAACCCCGCTAACCGAACGCTGAAATAAAAATCTAAAATGATCATACAAACATAAACTCCTATGAAACCTCCTAAGTAACTTCTTTTGGCGGTTTGTTATTATGGTCGTCTATTAGGTCTGTGCTGAACTCCATTGGAATGTTGTTTTCTGGTTCCTTGGTTTTGATAATGGTAATTTGCTTGCCTTTGTAAAAAAAATCCCTGCGAAAACAAAAACATGTAAGAAAAGATTCACTAAGAAGTATTGCAACGGTAAAATTTAATATGTAGTTTTCAGAGATAGAACAATGATAGAAGATTTGAATTTGTTGTCCAATGTCCACTAGTCATTTGTGTAAAGATACATCCGATATTATTTAATCTCCTAGCTTTTAAAAAAGTTATAAGATTTTAAAAAGAATTTAGGAAATTGTATTGTCACCTTGTGTGGTAAAAGACAATATATACATGATTTGTAGAAAGGCAATCAAAGGACAAACGTGCACACATCATTCACCATCTATTTTTATGTCCCCTTGTGGGATGCCCCCAAACCCTTTGCACTAATATTTTAATTATCATATGTTTAGTAATATACTTAGGGAAAAGTCCAAAAAAACCCAACAAACTATTTCATTTTGAATGGTTAAGTCCCTAAACA
>LUCG01216863.1:0-10185 GCA_001633085.1 Carthamus tinctorius | reverse complement strand
TAGATCACTGGGGTTTAATTAAATTGTGTTATATATCTGTTATGGGATGTCTGGGTGTTACAACAACTACGTGTTTGGGATCGATAATTTAATATGGCTTGGGCAGGTGAAATGAAACCACGCTTTTGCTGCTCTTACTATTAGCAAACATCTTAGGGCTTCAATGTCTTTTTTAAAACATCAAAGTTGCGTCATATTGAAATTATATGGAAAACATCAAATAACGGTTTGTTGGATGAATCGATCTGAAACACGATTTTATACCGGAATAACTAAGAGAAAATCACTGAAGTTTACCTTACGATGCTTGGATAATATGAAGAGATGAAGACAAACTCAAAATCGCCAATGAAAATTGTAACTCGAAAGTTCCTCAAGCCCTAACTTGAAGATATGAAGACGAATTAAACTCGAAAATTAAGCCCTAACCGAAGCTATAATGACGTTGAATTTGAAATCACCATTGAAGACCAGCAGTGAAGAATCAAAATCAAATAGAAATGGGAGGATAGAAATCGATAATAATTGAAGAAACAGTAAACATTAAATAGAAATCGATAATAATTGAAGAAACAGCAAACAAAAATCGATATGATAACCTGTTTGAGATAAACTCAATCATTGTAAACACTAAACAGAAATCGATGCAGACGTCGATGAGTAATTTGAGAGAGAAGTGATTTGAGCGTTGGAAAGATTGATCAATGGCGAGAGACTAGATTCATCGGGAGAGATTCCACCGAAGATCGATCCGTTGTAGGAGATATAGATGATTTGAAGCTAGGTTATCGATTTTGGAAGCAATAAAAAAGAAGAGATTAGATCAATGGGATGACGAGATAGAAGATTGTTACAAGAGAATGGAGATGACGAGATAGCAGATTAGAAGCCCACAACGAATTAAGCCCATTACGTAGTCCAGTCCAATCTTTTACATGTTTTATTATATATTATATAAGTTTTATTTATTTTTTAGAATTAAATCTTTAGATACACTTTTGAAAAGCGTAACTAAATTCAATTTATTTAATTTTTAATCTTTAGAGAAGCTAAGAAAAGTGTTACTAAAACGCTATGTGATATTTTAGAGAGGTTTTTTGGTAAAAAGCTTCTCTAAACCTTTTAGCGACACTTTTCATTCCGTAAGATTAGCTTGCACATCCTTCCCTAAAAGATGCCATGCCTTTAACTACGCTTTTCGTTTTTGTCATCGCAATCCTTCCCTGTAGTATATCTTTAGATACACTTCTAAAAGCTTCTCTAAAAGTTCCTTCTCTAAAGATCCATTTTCTTGTAGTGGATGATATGGGAATCGGCCCGATAGGGTGATTTTTAACAAAGACATTTGTTTATCCTTATATTTTGAAAGCATCATTTGTCACCAATCACTATTCCTGATAGCACACAGACATGTGGGGTAAAAGCTAAATAATGGTACAATGGTGAGAATCTGAAATGATCCTTTCAAAGTAGATGGTGAAACAAGTTGTTGACAAACTAATGCTACAGCATTGTTGCAGCATTTGCCCACTGGAATTTGCTTTTATGCCCCACTAAAAGGTCTTGCACCCTTGCTTTTGTTATTATCTGTTAAGTCACCAATCACTAAATCAATCATTCCTCAAATTCACCATCTAAAGTTAGTTTTTCAACTCAAGATCTTGCAACTAAAGATACTTATCTATGTGGAATACGATACTTGGTTCTTACCATTTTATTACTTGAAAGACGATATTGTATCCCATTGTATACTTGCTTTCAGGTATAATTAAGTCTATGAGTGCAAACAAAATATACTTATCAAGTTTTTGGCACCGTTGCCGGGGATAGGCGTACATCTATTGTTGTTGAGAGATTGAATCTTGAGAAGCTAATTTTTCTATCATATTTGTTGCTTGTCGTACGTCTCCATGTGTGTTCAAGTAACAACTTTTTAAGTTTATCTTTCTATGAATATGGATTCAATGGGACATTCGTTTGAACCTTATGAAACTGTTTTCTGTAACTATTGTGGCGGAAATCATTTCTCATCCAGGTGTCATTCGAACCCAGGATCTCATTATTTCGTAGGAGATAGTAATTGGGATACCTCACAATTCAATGGATATACTCAACCATGGGAGGATCTTCCTAATTTGTCTATAAATAACCAAGATCATGGCACTTTCACATCACCAATACCTTCATACCAAGATTGGAGTAACACATATTCAAATACTTTTGAGCAATCTCGGGAGGAACAAGTTGATTTTTCTAGAAGTTTTCAAGACGATGAACCAATACACCTTCCTACCAAGATTGGAGTAACACTTATTCAAATAATTTTGACCAATCTTGGGAGGAACGACAAGATGATTTTTGAAGTTTTCAAGAGGATGATTTTAACAACTCATTTTTACCCCCTACACTATCTTTTCGAAGAAGTTGATTTTTCTGAGAGTTTTCAAGGGGATGATTTTAACAACTCATTTTTACCCCCTACATCATCTTTCGAACAAGCTGAAATCTTTGAATCTCTTAAAGCTTTGCTGAATGATTTCTCACAGAGCCTAAAAAACAGTAGATAACATGACAACAACTATTGAAGAGATCATTAGTGAGCTTAAAATACAAAGCCAAACTCCAATTCCATGTGAGATTGAAAAATTTGAGTGTATTGGTATGGATGACAGTGAGGTTATTACTTTGGTGAGTTTTCAAGAGATGGAGAGTTCCAAAGAAACACTTGAGCATTTAAGCAACCCCTCTTCACTTCAAAACAGTGAAGAGGTACAACAAAATGCCAAGATTGTCATTAACCCTTGTTTTGAATTTGTGGTGAAAAAAGATGTTGCAGAAACCACAACATTCATGCAACAAAGTTCTACTGAAAATATTCAAATTGTTTTTAAGAGGGGATGTGAAAAACAATCCAAGAACTCAGGAAGTTTCATAAAATCAAGTTCTATTGTTAGTGAGGTGATGTGGAAAATTCTTTGTGGGGTGAAATGTCCCCTCATTTGTGCCATTAAGTTTTTATGTCGTGAAGAGAACTCAGGAAGTGAATAGAAAAATATACAAACATAAGTGGAAAGAGAAACACCAGGTTAAGTTGGTGAGCATAGTCCGAACTGGGAGCATATTGAGGTGCTCCAGTAAATGCCACCAATCATCAATTAGTTGTCAACAAAGGAACCAGAAGTTGAGGGCAAAAATTAACTTGCTGAAGGCAGAGGCTAATGGCTAATAAGTTAGCTGCTAGATGATAAGTTACTTGATAGCTAATAAGTTTGTTGTTGATTGACAAGCTAGTTGATGAACAAATTATGTTTGACAACAAAATAGCTTAGGCTATCAGTAGCGCAACCCACCGAGCCCACAAGCCCACTCTGCCACATCAGCGCCACATCAGCTTTACCTTAAGCCCATTATAAGCCCCCAAAAGCCTACTCTGTCAAGTACCACAACCATAATGTTTGCAGCTACTCGACCTCTTTCTATGTTTGCGGCCCTCGAATGTCTTATTGACCTTGACGCGGTTGCCTGCTGAATGAACGTTGGAAATACTTGTGAATTATGTTCCCATTCCTCGTCGGTATCCATGGATGATGATGATCGGGTCGATGAAGCGGGTTGTGTCGACAAATCCATGTTGTGTAAAAAAAGAAAGAAAAAAGGATTGAGAGATAAATGAAATTAAGATTGTTGAGAGAAATGGAATTGAGATTGTTGTTAGTGTGAAAAATTGAATCGGATATAGGTTATATATATAGTGTAAAAAATGAAAAAAGAATAATAATTTTTTTTAAAACATAGTCGTTGCCAACACAAACCAAGCCAACGGTTTACTCAGTTTGAGGAAACCGAGTCACCGAGCCCGTCGAAAGCCCGCCGATGTCGTACCCTAGCCCGTGCTGGCCTACTGCAGCCCGCCGAGCCCATAAGGGCACTACTGATAGCCTTATGGGTATATAAAATCACTAAAAAGGACATCTAATATTAAATCATTTACAAATATTTTATAATATAATTAAAACAAATCTCTAATAATTTAATTAAAACAAACTTTTAATAATATAATATGTTAATTAATACAAACAAGATAGTAAATAAATTAAATAATATAATTTATAATATATATATATATACTATAAATTTTAAAAAAAGTCTACATTAATTTATGATTTAAATTACTACTACATATAATAAAATAAAAATAAAACTGATCAACTTGACATATCCTAATTAACTGATAATTTTAAAAGGATATATAATTAAGAACTAGATTAGATATTTTTTTAATTAAAATATGTAGCATGTTTTAATTATGTATGAAAAAAGTATCGCTTTAATTCTACATAACTTATATAAATATTTTAAAGATTTTTATATATTTTTTTGATAAGTAAACATATTAAATAGTAATTGATATAATTAATAACTTTTGAAAATAACTAATTATTATAAAATGTATAATTAAATTTAATTAATAATTAATTTTAATTACTTTAAAATAATATTTATTAATAATTAATGTTTATTAAATAATTAATATTTATTACTAATTATTAATAGCTAATATTTAAGGGGTATAATTAGAAAAAATTACAAAAAACTTCTCAAAAACTACTCTAAGTAGCGTTTCAATAAGCTAGCTTATGGTTATCTAAATATGTATCCTAAAAATAAGCGAGCTTATAAGCTAACTTATTTTTACGAAACACAATCTAAGTGAAGGATGTTTTTGTCCTTTCATTTATTTACTTAATTTTTTATAATTTAAGAAATATACCACTTTGCTTTTTTTTACATATCATATTGTACTTATTATTGTAATTATATTATATATTAATAATATTATACTATAAATATAAATTCTATTTTAAATGTGTGTACACATATATATAGGGAGGTTCATGCGATAAGTTAAACATTTTAAATGAATGGCAAGAATTGTGATGTCATATATGATTGCACGGCCTCTTGGTGTGTTTGATCATATATGATGAAACATGTATGATTTGCCAAAATTTAACATGTGCTTAACTTCCAACCGGAATCATAACTCCAACAAAGCTTGACTTGTGACTGAAATCCCGCCTCCTCTCTCTCACACACTGTACCTCCAAGGCTCCAACTATTTTTTTCATTTTTTGTATGTGCATGCACCTTTTTGACCCTTCAGTAATTGCTTTTTTTTTCTTTGGAACAAATTACAGGAACAAATCAAAAATCTTACAGAACGAACTACAAAACATGATTTTCATTTTCTTGGTTATCTTACTGAGTCGTTAACTCCATGGACCACGGTCCCTATTCACATTGATGGTGGAGATCATTGACAATCGTATGCAGACGGGGTATGGTACTGGTGGTGGTTGGATGGTGAATGGCTTCGACGATCGGCTGGGGAAGGGAAGGGACAAACACAAGTTTTCAAACCGGAGGAGGTGGACCAAAATCGAAGTTTACCTATGAATATGTAACATTGATTTAAAAAAATTAGGAAAACAAGTAAAAATGACAAAGTTGTCCTTATTGTTAACAGAGTTAGAGATGAACGACCACTTTATTCAAAATAAATAATACTTATTAAAATTGAGACTTTTCAATAAACATTAAGGACCAAAACAAGAGTTTACTCAAACATTAATGATAAAAAAATCCAAGATAATGTCGTAAACTAAAAGCAAACAAAGAATGACCAACCATCCCCACCGGGCCACCTCCACCTCCACTGAAAATGGGGCAATGCCTTTTGGAGGCGCTCAACGTGAGGGTGGTCGGCAATGGCCGGAAGCATCTGCTACTCGCCCATGGCTTCGGCACCGATCAATCGGCATGGAAACGCATTCTCCCTTACTTCCTTTCGCAGTTCAAGGTCATCCTCTACGATCTCGTCTGTGCCGGCTCCGTTAACCCCGATTACTTCGATTTCCACCGCTACACTTCTCTCGACGCCTACGCCGATGACCTCCTCCACATCCTTCACTCTCTCGGCGTTGATTCTTGCATCTATGTCGGTCACTCGATTTCCGCCATGATCGGTGTTCTCGCCTCCATTCGCCGTCCCGAGATCTTCTCCAAGCTCATCCTCATCGGTGCTTCTCCAAGGTATGTCTTCATTTCAAACATGTTCCTCTGTTTTCTCTCTAGCCGATGATGATTCGAATTTTGCACCTCCATTGTTGCGTAAATGTTGTTCGATTTTGCCGGTTAAAACAGGGATGGACTCAAGATTGTTTTCATACAATGGCACCATATAATTAAGTTTTTGGTTGACTTCGATTGTATTTTTTTTTTTTCAAATTTTTGATTGATTTCAAACGGTTTTTTTGTTCATTTCGATGAACCCTTTTTTAATGGAGAGAATTTTTTGGGTTGTTTGATTGATTGCATGAGATTTTTCCCTTTTTTTGTTGATTCGGAGAGAGATTTTCGGTTTCTTGGTTGATCTCGAGATAGTTTTTCGGTTTTTTAGTTGATTTCGAGAGAATTTTTCGCTTTTTTGTTTAAGTTGGAGTGTTTTTTTGTTTAGTTCGAGAGAATTTTTTTGGTTTTTAGGTACAAGAAGTTTCAAAAAGGATACAATTGCACTCTCATAAAGTTTAATTTTTTTACCCTTTTGCGAGCAAATAATACAGTGGCACGTGCCACCCTAGACGCTTAGCCAGATCCGTCCTTGCAGTAAACCTCTGAAACGAAATTTTCTGGCTTATTTCTAGCAAGATCTGAATAATGATCTATAAATACAGCACAATCGCATCGTTATCAAAATCGTTGTGTGATTGATCGATCGATTGATTATCTTACGAAGCTTTAATTTCAAACAGAAATTAGGTTTTCGGAGGCTCTTACATTTGTGCACAATTTTCAGGTTCTTAAATGACAAGGATTACCACGGAGGATTTGAGGAATAGGATATCGCTAAGGTTTTCGAAGCTATGGAATCTAACTACGAGGCATGGGTGAACGGAATCGCTCCACTAGCAGTAGGCGCGGATGTCCCGGTGGCGGTGCAGGAATTCAGCCGGACATTGTTCAACATGAGGCCGGACATCTCACTGTTTGTATCTCGGACGGTGTTCAACAGTGATCTGAGGGAGGTTCTAGGGCTGGTACAGACACCGTGCTGGATCATTCAGACGGCTAAGGATGTGTCTGTGCCGACGTCGGTGGCGACTTACCTGAAGGAGAAACTTGGAGGGCGGAACACGGTGGTGATGTTAAACATCGAAGGACATTTGCCCCATCTTAGTGCCCCAGTCTTGTTGGCTCATCACCTCAATGAAGCCTTTTCAGGATGAATACAGAGATCAACCACAAGTCTGAAATCTCAAATGTACCATTTCTTCTGATTCTGGTCTGTTTGTAAAATTGTATCTTCTCTTTTGGTTTAATTTTTATATTTAGTGTAATAAGGAATTTGTTTTTTAGAAGAACTAAATCGAACCGTATGTTCCGAAACTGAGAAAACTGATATCCAAACAACCCTTGACCCGAAAACCCCGAAAATAAGGGTACCCACCGAGTCGCAGGTTGGGTTCGGTTCTCAAAATTTACTACCTGTGGGTACTCGTCCCGCCCCGTATATATTTAGTTTATTAAGAAAAATATATTATTTAATACTTCATAATAAAAAAAATCACTAATCTTAAAAAAAATCTCCATCATATACCGTGTTTTCTTCGTTCACCCCCACTGCCATTGGTTTGTCGGTCAGATTCAGTCTAGATCGTTTTTGCACGCCCGTATCAACGACAATACTCCATACTCTTATTTTCATTTTCCAATATCTTTTTAGTGTTAATTGTTTTAGTTTGTCACAAAATAACTTCATTTTCTAGTATATATATTTTGTGTACATCAAAACACTCGATAAAAAGCAGGTACCCGTGAACCGAACCGTGGATACCCGCTCCTTTTTGGTTCAGTTCGGGGCGGGTACGGTTCAGTTTCGGATGGTAAAATTAGATATCCGTCCCGTATATATGGTTCTCAAAATTTCCCTACCTGTCCTGCCCGGTAAACACCCCTATAAATGATATAACAAAGTTTTAAAGTTTTCTAATATATAAGAGTTTAAAAAGTTCTCAATCTAAGGGGACAAAGTTTGAACTGTTTCTTTAGATTTAATATAATATTGTTGACGTGAATGTCTAGTTTTTTTTTTTAATCCATTTTGTCGTTAACTGTTTCGTAAATATTTCATACATCTCGTGTATAAAACGAGTACAAAATAGGAATTTTGATCTCTTACATTCATTATACCAAATAAAATTTAAACAGAATTTATTATATATCAATGCATTTTTAGGCCCATACATAAAATTTCATCACTTAAAAGTCGTTATATTGATATAAATTATATTTTCTTAAAACTTTATTGAAAATTACTATTAGAAATTATTGATGACGGTTGGATGGTTAACAATTTTATGTCAAATTGTTGATTGTTTCATTCTTTTGTATCAAATTAATCATCTATATTACCTTGTTTGGTAAAAATTATAAAAGAAAGATGTAGTAAACTTATGAAGGTGTCTTTATACTAGTGGTACCTAAGTTATCAATAAGGGTGCGTTTGGTAGGCGGAACAGAATAAAACATAACAAAATAAGGGAACACACGTGTCCCATGCATGTTTTGACATGGCTTTATATAGAACGGACATGAACTGAGTTGAACAAATATAGGACACACGTGTTCCCTCTCCCACCATGGAACTAAATAAAACAAGGTTATTATGTCTAATATGCCCCTGATCTAATTTTTTCTCTCACATTGTTCCTTCCTCATCTCATTTCTTCCTCACCATACGAGCTTCCAAAATGAGAGCTTCATCTACATCGAGAGCTTCATCCATATCGATAGCTTCCTCCCTCATCTAATTTCTTTCTCACCATCCACATCCAGAGCTTTCAAAATGAAAGCTTCCTCCCTCATATGATTTCTTTCTCATCCATCTGCAAATCGATTACCCCTCTGATTTTTGGTTCTGAAAATCGATCATCCAACAAGAGCTTCAAATCCTACCGATTTCTGCTTCTGAAAAACCCAACCCCCATCATCAATTACCCCTCTAATTTATGTTTCTGAAAAAAAAAACCCAGCCTCCATCATCGATTCCCTCTGATTTATGTTACTGAAAAACCCAGCTTCCTCTCTCATTTGATTTCTTTCTTATCCATCTGCAACTCGATTACCCCTATGATTTCTGTTTCTGAAAATCGATCAACCAAGAGTTTCAAATCCTATCGATTTCTACTTTTGAAAAACCCAACCCCCATCATCGATTACCCCTTTGATTTTTGTTTCTGAAAAACCCAACCTCCATCATCGATCTCTGATTTTTCTATCTAAAAAATTGGTGCCTTCAACCTTGATTTTTTGCTTCTGGATGCAAAATCCTCTTCGTTAGCATTTGCATGTAGATTTCTTTTTGCAAAATTAAGTTCTTCAACATCTGAAGATGGATATTGTGGTTTTTTAAAAGAAGCTATTTGTTAATTTGTATTAATGTTTGATTATTTGGTAAAAAAGCACATGGGGTAAATTGGTCGTTTAATCGATCTTTGTTCTGCCATGTTATGTTTAATATTGTTTTACCAAATGCTAAACAGTTGTTCTATTATGTCATGTTCTATCCCGTCCTATCATATCCTGTCCTGATACTAAACGCATGCTAAATGAGTGTCTAAGAAAAGGTTTAAGGGTCAAACTTCAAACTTACCAAAGGCGAGAAAGGTACATAAGTTTTATTTACGGTATATAAAAAATATTATATACTTTAGGAAGAAAAAAAGTTAAGTAACCATGTACATATATGCTAATAGAAAACATGATACTTCTTCTATGATTTACTACGAGTAAGATTTGTATACTCCATCAGAAGTAAGTATGTTTACCAATTATCCTTTTAACAACTTATATTGTTGACCAAGATATTTATCCAAAAAGCAAGAATAGAGACTTTTAACTGGGAATGGTTACTTTTTTTTATACATTATCCTTGTTGAAGAGATTTACATATTGTACAACTTTGAAACTCTTAAAAAGTATGGGAAACATGGTGATCTTTTTCGTTTGAATGAAGGGACTAAATATAAATTAGGTTTTAGCATCCTATCAAATTGTTTCTACATTTATATATATATATATATATATATAGGGGTGGGTTCAAATGTGAACCACTTTTTGGTTGTG
>LUCG01216854.1:0-30858 GCA_001633085.1 Carthamus tinctorius | reverse complement strand
CATAACCGGTTATAACCGGCTCGGGCCCGGTTATGATCGGTAACTGATTTTTATGAAAAAATAGTTGTTTTTTATATTTAAGTGATGTATTTTTTATATACTTGATGTAACTAGTTCAAAATTGTATTTTTAAAGTATTTGAGTGACTTAAAATTTATCTATTTTAAAAGTTAATAGAATTAATCATTAATTTTATTAAAAAAAATAGTTAAAATAAAAAAAAGACTTAACCGATCTTAACCGATCAAAGTTAACCGGTTACAAATAACCTTGACCAGTTATACCCCAAAACCCCCTTAACCGTAACTGGTTACGGCTTAATCGGTTAAGCCGGTGTACTGTTTTTAACCGGACTGGTCGGTAACCGGTTATAACCGGCCCGTAACCGGGTTTTGGCCACCACTAATTGGAATGACAAACTCCTTTGACCAAATTCTTTAGTTAAGTTTCATTTACAAAGTAAACTTGATGGAATCCTTTGAATCCATATGAATTCCATAATTTAAGATACTCATCATTCATTGGCTTAAATGAAGGAACTGAATTCCTACCAGCCAAACGCATGGTCAAATTTTATTCCAATTTCTTCAAAGTAAAATTTCTTTGATGGATTCCAATTCCATCAAATTTCATTTTGCAAACTAAACACGCCTAAGAGGCTGTTTTGGTTTACGAAATTCGAAGGAATTTGATGGAATTAGAATGGCAAATTCCTCTGACCAAATTTTTTAGCGATGTTTGGTTCACAGAATGTAATTGATGGAATAATTTGAATTCCACAATTTAAGATTCACTGTTCCTTGGATCAAGTGAAGAGATTGAATTTCTACCACCCACATGCATGGTCAAAGCTCATTCTTATTTCTTCAAAGTCAAATTCCTTAAATGAATTCCAATTCCATCAAATTCCATTCTACGATCCAAATGCCCCATCAAAAGTTTCTATGCAAAAAGTAAAAAGGTCAAGAGTTCAATCCTCACTGAAAAACTAGTTGTATTTTGTGCCATATACAGATATTATATACTTACCAACGAAAAACGATGTTCATCAATTATCGTTTTTGTCGAGAAAACTCAAGACGAAGCCGCTAACAATGCGCCTCGCAACATGATTAGGAATACTACGACATAACCTTCCGTCAATATACGCCACGATACCTGCAAACACGAACCGTCCAACACCCCATTTCAAAACCGACATCTTAGTTGGTTGTTTCGTAGCTTTTTCAATTTCAGCCTCCCCCTTGAACTTATTCTCCCATTTGATTTTGGAAGTCACCTCGCCCGCGTGCTTTCGTAGCCACCCGATTGCGAAATTTACAAAGAGGTGCTCGCACAAAGTCAAAACCGTTGGACCGATTCTCCATTCCTGCAAAAGGAAAAATAAAAATCATCGATTGGATCATAAATATTTTCGACTGCGAACTTAACTCTCTCTATGGTTGTTGTCATATCATTCCGAAAATAAAACTATGAGAATATGTAGAATCTCGTTAGTTTACTCTCGGAAAGTTGTTTGAGGAAAGATGAGAGGCTACAACATATGTTGAGAAGAAATGGTCCGGATGTACGCTGATGTGGCCTCCAACACGCCACGCTAAATGGTTGTAAATTGCCCCAAGGTGTCGATGTAATATCCCAGTTAGCTGTACCAGATATTGTCCGCTTTGCCCACACACCTGGACTCACGGTTTTAAAAAGCGTCTAATAAAGGATCTCCAACCAATGTGGGATCTTACAATAACACCCCTTGGATCTCAGCATCCTCGCTAGCACACCAATCTAGTTCCCGGCTATGATACCATTTGTAACATCCCAGGTTAGCCGTACCAGATATTATCCGTTTTGCCCACACACTTGGAGTCATGGTTTTTAAATGCCTCACATCTGATACATGAGGTATCAATATAAGGCAACCTTTGTTGCCCTCCCCAACCAATGTGGGATCTTACGGTCGAGTCCATAGGGTGAAACATCCCAGAGCCCAAAGCAACAAGCTGGCCCAATAGTTTCGAATTTAACTTAAAACCATAGAGGAAGTTATTGATAGCCCACAACTTAAGGCTTTCTATAAGGAGTTCACAAATCTCATTTTCTATTCATATGGGACAACTTATATAGAGTGGTACACTTGAGCTCTGATATCATGTAAGAATATGTGAAACCCTATTAGATTACCTTCCAAACAAGCCCTTAAGAAGAAAGGTAGGTTCCAACATATATCGAGAAGAAATGATCGGGTTAGAGATATCGATAGATCTACATACCAGGACTTCATAAATGATCCTACCTTTTCGCAAAATGGTTTACGTTCACCAAATAAATCTTTTTTGAGAATGAACTTCTTCTTCTTAATTGCACGGGTTGGGTCTCAGTGAGAACCTCCTTTCGTAAGAATGTGAGAAAAATAAATATATCCTTAGAGCATCTCCAACAGGCAACAACCTCTCTAAAATAAAATAGAAAATAAGATTTTGTTCTCTAGACTTCTCCAACAGCTTTGCTATCTTGTTCTATAACAGAGAAAACTTGAAAATTTTCCAAGTTCAGAGAATTCTCTAAAACCTGACGGTGGGAGAGAGAAATGATTATTTTATTCAATACCACCAATGAGATTAAATTTTCATCATTTACATTGAGTTTTTTTAAAGTCTATTGGCATGACAAATTAGAGAATAATATATCAAAATAATTTATGTTAAAGTCTTTAAAATATAAAATCCAATCATGTAATTTTACTTAGAGATTTTAACTTTTGGTTCTCTATTTTAGAGAAAATTATAGAGAACCTGTTGGAGATTCTCTTATGAAATGTGATGATTTATCGTGAGAACAGTGAAGATTCCTTTATATTGTGTGAATGTCACGTCATTAACTCACACAACATAACGAATACACAGTTGAAGGTGGTATGGAAGTTAGATGCATCTTCACTTGTTCTCAACTTCTCACGAAAGTGAGAATTCTTCGTGCAAGCCAGACTCTTGAATGCAATTGGTGGGAGACAACATGACATATCCAAAAATAATAGAAAAAGGGAGTTGAAAAGACTTGCATTTCCTCCTCGAAGATGACGTAAACGATGAGAGGATGATGTCTCTCCTTTCAACAATCCCTTGCTCACAAGGAAGCCCTTCACATGGTCGATAATTTCATCGATAAGAGCACTGTTTGGTGGCAGATTCTTTAAGACAACCTACATGTGTTGAAAACAAGAAGACTGTTTAATTGGGATCGACTGACTACCAATTAAACTATTTCAATAGCATGCAAATAATTGTTGACTTGAGATATATACGGCTTTTAACTTGGTTATCACGTAAGATAATAAAATAGAACGATAACAGTTAGTTGAGGTATGAAGATACCTGGTCGTCGATCACTCTCACTCTAAGATATTCGTGTTTATACATTGTATCCAACATAGCTTGCAAATATCCTTCGATGTATAACTGGAATTACAAAAATTATTTTCAGAAAAAAGGAAGTTGGGAGGACATGATTTGGCTACATGTACAATCATAGCACTCGAAACAAACACAGTCAAACAAGGATGTGGAAACTACGGGTCCATTTAACAGGTAAGCACTTGCCGAAGTAAGTGTCCACTTTCAAATGTAATTGTCTGCTTTTCAATCCTATCCTTAATTATGAGATAGATAAATTCTTTACTCCCTTTATTATTAAGGGTAAAACTGTCATTTAGTTAATTAGAAAGTGTAATAAGTACAGACTTCTAAAACTAAGTGGCTTTCCCATTGCGGACGTTTATTTTGGGACAAAAAAGAAGTAGCAATTTGGAAAGCTAACAACCACACCATATCAAGCTAGAAATGGGTCTGCATACCAGCAATGTATCTCAAAATACATATAAATTACCTCATCAATGCCCGGATTACGATCAAGCTTAATTTTTCTATCTGGGCCACCTTCCGTAAAAGCGCTCCCTAGAACAGCTGGCTCCATTGCCAATTTGAGTACTCCTTGTTGAAAACCACTAAACTGAAAGGAAAACAGAAAACATAACCATGAAAACCCTGAAGGTTTTTGTTTTCAGCACATAATTTTAAATTTCAAAAGGAAAAAAAATTACCAATCCATTAACCCCACTGGTTTCTGCTCCCCTCAACACTGAATCTGATATCTCAGTAACAGCAGCAAAAAGGATATTTGATCCAGCAGTTTTCAGCTGCAACATCAACAGGCTTATAGAGTTACTGGCACTTAACAAAAATCTAAAGTGAAAATGAACCAGAAAGAGCACTTACGGTTTTTCCTAGATCACCTAAATAGCGTTTGGTCCCGGTGAAGCCTTTACCATCAATGCATTTACTGAGGAGCTTGAATGTACCTGCAAGAATTGAGTGGAAATTTGAGCAAAAACAACCAAGGTTATGCAAATGGTTGTTAATAAAGTATACTGAAGAGAGGAATTTGTTACTTTCGTATCAGTTATCAAATTGTTTCCAAGTGTTGGATAGGTAAAAGGTACACAAATAAACTACGTGCTCAGGAAAGAACATGGAGTTCTAAGCATGTTAGAATAAGATAGTTTGGAAGTTAAATTTAATAGACAAATAGCTACTTAAAGTTGAGAGACCTCAAAAGCTCGTGAACCTATAATTAGGGGTGTAATTCAGACTGTTAAATCGGTTTTCGGTTTATTCAGTTCAGGTGAATTGGTTTTTAACTCTCTTTATTTTAGAGTTAACCAATAAGGTTCAGTTTAATCGGTTTCAGATTATTCGGTTCGGTAACTGGTAACTGGTTAAACAAATAAAAATTCATATTTTTCGTTGGACACTTCTCAGATTCAATGCCCATTGTTTCTAATATATAAATGTATCATACGATCAATACTCAACAATTGACATGCATTAGTAAAAAAACATAATCTACCAAAAACTAGTATCTACTAAAAGACGTTATTTGCTTCATGTGACGAATTATATCAAACAAAAACATAACATAACAAAAAGATATCTAAAGTAACAGAAGTATAATATGCATTTGGTTTTATTTGTATAGAAAGGAAATATATAAAATATAAGTAGAAGTAGAAGGCTATAATAACCTATGCATTTGGTTTTATTTGTATAGAAAGGAAATGTATAAAATATAAGTAGAAGTAGAAGGCTATAATAACCACCTCTACACCAGCCATCTTATGTAAAAAGAAAATAAAACGGATATCTGGTTTACCATTAAATCCTAGCCTTCCTAGAGGTCAAGGGTACAAACCTCGTCAAAGTGAGAAGTGTGCGTGAATATTTATTGTATATAAATATTATATACTTAAAAAAAGTTAAAAGAAGGAGAGAGACCTAAGGTGAGACCAGGAAGCTTGACCAAGCCACTTGAAGGATCGAAAAAGACATCGAGGGAGGAAGAAGCGAGGTCATCAAAAATCGAAGCAAAAGCTGGGGGAAGCAATGGGCTTCCTTTTGCTATATAGATTGCTCGCATGGCATACCTACAGAAATGTGAAGTGAAAATGATGAGATAACATCATAACGAATAAAAAAAATACTATGTTTAGACGATAGGCTTACCATGAATAATGTTGTGCACATTTGATAGAAAGTTCACGTATAGTAATCAAAGCATGAGTAACCAGGACACCATTCAGCTCTACAGTCTTGTTTTTTATTTCAGGAACCTGATAATTAAAAGGATAGATAAGAAAAATCACTGTTAAAATAACAAACAAAACAAGCCTTTTATCCAAATCTAGTTGGGTAGGCTAAAAATGAACCAAAAACTGTAAAACCCGAGAGAAAAGCATAGAGAGATGAAACCCCAGGCTTCCGGGACATGAATGAAACCATTTTATGAACTCGTATCGAAGGTCCAACTCATTTGGTATGTCCTAGTCTCCAATATCTATGTTGACTTCTTTCCGTTGCCGTTTTCTCCATGGGAAGACCCACTATGGTGCATACAGTGGCACAGGCCACCGTTTCAGGGGAAATTGCCTCAGATGGCCAGTTAACTCACCAAATTGATCCCTTAGCCATTTCTCTCACTTTTACCCAAATATCACTACATCTGCAAATTTTAGGTCTGTTTTTTGCGGACCTACCTAAAAAAACATAAAAAACAATCAGATCTGTAGAATATATATATATATAGGGTCCGTAAATTGTGAGAAATCAACCAGATTCATTTTTTTATGCTCTCTTTGTTAGGTCTGCAAGAAAACGGACCTAAATTTTGCAGATGTAGTGATATTTAGGTAAAAGTGGGAGAGAAATGGCTAGAAGATCAATTTCACCTCATGGAATGGCTATTTAACACAATTTCCCACTGTTTCGGTCCTTGGTCATAGTGTAAAAAAAATAGGGACATGAAAGGTGCCACCATATCATTTTGTTGGGTGCAACCGTATATTTATTTTGAAGTTACAATAAGAACACAAGTTTCTTTTGACGGAATTGATTTGTATGGTATTTTCTCCCCTTCCAGACGTGGGTGCGTATCCTATTTGTATCATTTTCTAAGTTTTTATCTTCTAACTTCAGGTTATTATGTTTCTGAAAAGAATTGGGATAAAAGACTCAAACACAGGACCTCATATACGAAAAGCAAGAAACTGACCAACAGATCAACGATGATTTTGAAATACCCATGGCTTCGTTTCTTATAACAGTGCTACCCATGAAAAAATTCCTAGGTCCGCCACTGCCATTCTTGACTGACCTCTACCTATCCTAACTTCCTCTAATGGTCATCGACCATGGACTGACATGTTCACACGGGATTGACAACAGGATGTAGGGCACTAATTAACCAGCACCAATGCACAAATGACAATAAAGATTAGGGAAGGACATCGTATCTTAATCACTCACAAATAAATGATAAACCAATTAGCAAGTCTAAATATAATAAAATAAGAGCACAAAGAAGTTTGAAATTCTCGTGACAGACCTTTATCACACTGTGCAGCAAAGACCTCATAGTCTCCTGTGTCGAATTATAGCTGGAATATGAATCTCCTGGGAGAAAGCTTGCTATGATCTTCAAGGTATGAAAGTGATGATGTTAATTACTTTATTTAATAAAATCCAACGTACATTAGGCAAAAAGAGAGAAGCATAAAACCTTTATTGGATGGATCTCAAAATGATCGAAGTAATATTGCTGACTTGGAGCATTTGGGTCACTGAGTGATGTTCTAGAGAACGGGACAATTTTCATCAGGGTTTCCTCATCCAGGTTCAAGTCAACTGGCTACAGATACATAAAAGACACGAATTATGTCGGGAAAAAGATAATCCAGTCATGAACTCATGATGTTCAAGAAAATGCTTCTAATGATTTCAATATCTGCATCAGTCACAAACTCACATGTGTATTGAGGGTGCATTTGAAACACTGGACAAAACAGAATAGAACAGGGACCACTGTTCCATGTTTGGGTAGACTTTTATGTGAAACAGACAAGAACAAAGTAGAACAAACTTGTTCCACCCCAACCCCATGGGTCAAGCTGGAACAAGATAGAGCAAACTTATGTTTTACCAATATAAGCTGAAAATAGAACCCAATTCTCTTCTAAAACATCAAAGACATCTTTCTTTTTACATTATATTCATTTTTAAAACCTTAAATTTTTATTTATTGTACTTTATGTTTTACTGACTTAAAAATACTATTCTTATACAATTTCTATATTTTGATTAATTTATGTAATTTATTAAAATATATAAACAACTCATTAGGTAAATTGGTTATTTTATTTGTTTTGTCCTGTCTAGTTCTGTCTTACCAAACGCTGAACAAATGTTCGGTCCTGTTCTATATGTGCTATCTGGATACCAAACGCACCCTGAAGGAACGTAGGTTTCTGTTTTACCTGAAGAACGATGGACGAATATTTTACTTGTCTGATATTGGAACTGGATGGAAGCAGAATGAGTACTACACGAAGCATGCTATCAGATGTGTCAGAGAATCCAGTTTGATGCCTGCGAAGCATTGCTGCAAAAGGAGCTCCTACCCACTTTTGATCCACACTCAGAGACTGCACTTAAAAAATCAGTGACAATCATCAGGATCTCATAATTGTTTCTTTGAGTCGAGCACATCAAGGATAGATATGTAAGAGTAAGACATTAAGAATAGGAAAGAACAAGTCACCTGAACCCTAATCTGATTCAGTTTTTGTTGATCAGTAAGCATGGAATCCAGACTGACGTTATTCAGCCGCACAACAATGATTGGTGTGTAGACAAGCGACCCATCCGGCTCTTCTTCCTTCAGTGACTGATATTATACGTGAAGACAAGGTCCATCGAAAGAGCATATAGTTTAGCCACATTGTCCAACAGAAGCTATTAATTTGAAAAGATGAATTGCGAGAATGCAGCATTATGAGGTCCAAGCATAAACTACACACGGAGACTCAGATGCAACTGGATTATATGTAATTTAAGTTATGCTCGTAAACGACCAAAGATGGAACCCTTAGTACCGGGGTTGTGAAGTTTCAACATCAAAACATGTTTTCACTATTTTCCTTTAGAGACATCATATCAACTTGATAAAATGTCTATTTCTGTGATTAGTACTTGGTCGTGAAATTTCAACATCAAAACATGCTTACACTGCTCTTTCCTTTAGAGACAACATATCAACATCATATAATATATAACGTCTCTTTCTGCAGGATGCACTCAGACATTTAGAATCTAGAGAGAAAATTTATCATTGAGGTAAAGCCACCTCTCTTTTATCATCCTGAAACTATTGTTTTTGCTATATCAACAGCATTCTGGTTCTCAGTTTAATTTGATATGGTTCTGGCTACTATCGGAAGACACCATTTCCTAGAAAATCGTGTAGATTAACTTCCCAACAATATAATATCTGAGCTATCTATCAACTTCAAGGCAAAACTAAAATAATAATTGGATAAACACTTCCACTGCAATTTAAATATGCTGCAAGTATTGCTCTTGCTATATCAACATGTAGAAAATAGTGTCTACAAAGTTAGGGAAAATGGGAAATTACTGTTATTTACTTGATTAGCTAGAATATTTAGGAGATCCTTAGTGATCTCCTATTTTGGTTTTGTTTCTTATTCCAAGGGAGTGAATCAATTGTTGCTATATTTCTCCCAGTATACATGTAAACCATTGTGAAATAAATGAGAAAACAATTAAGGTTTTCTATAGAACATAACTCTAGAACAACAATATCTTTTAGATATTTTCACTAGTGACATTAAATCAATTCTCTCTTAAGTTATTCCATCTTAGGCAACCCATAATGAAGCCATTTATCCAAAAATGTGAAGAAAAAAGAAATATTACGATTTTGAATACTATCGTGATAACTGATGATTTCCTCCTATAAGGAAAGCATCAAAAACTAAAGGCTCCATGAATTTAACTTTGTTCTGGAAGTCCGAAGGTATGTATGGGTAGAACAAACCCTTTACATTTGCATGGCACACTTCATATAGACAAAGGGAGTACTTGTTCAATTTCAGAATCAACAGCTTAACTAAGAGGCCGTTTACTGAACACTTACCCGGATAAGCGCTTACTAGTGTCATTTACCTTACAAGTCTTGCCAATTGAGCATGAAAACTCCGAGAATCTTATCCGGTAAGAGCCATAACAAGGACTGAGAGTCTTACGAGGCAAGTGATGGAAACGACTCTTGCCCGGTAAGCGCTTACGGAGTTGAAGACGCTTACCAACAATCAATTTTGATGGCTGAGAATCTTATATGATAAGGTAAGGGTAATCTCTTTGCCGGTAAGCGTTTGGTAAACGGCCCCTAAGCCTTTATACAACAAGTTGAGATTTATAACTCAAATGTGGATGTTAAGACAGATTTGAAGTTCACATCAATGAATCAACATCCAAGAAGAAAAACATTTACACCTCAGTGCCTGACAACCTCACTTGAGAATTATCCATGAGCAGTTCAAACATGAAAGTGAAAACCATATAGCATACCACAAAGAAGTGTCAAGAATGAGTGTCACTGAGTAAGCCATTGCCATAATGAACAAGCAAGCATCCATAAGTAATAGTCCCCTTAGAAGATGAGGTACGTGCAAAACGTGTTTTTGGCATTTGTTTTGAAACTTTAACTTAATGCAATATGGCCAATCAAACTATGAGACTAACCTGCTTGGCGCGTTCAGAGAAGTGAATAGCAAATCTGGAGACCCTTAGGGCAATTTTTGCACCAGGATAAAAATATTTATCCAGCTTGCGGCTATCATTACGTTCACAAATTCTAAGTACTCTTGTGAGACCATCTGCATAAACTTCATAACCCAAGTTTACCATCTCCATCTCATTTAAGTGACTAGAACTTCTCAAATTGACCTTGCTGCCTGCCTTCTTATCTAGAGGGAAATTAAACCCCAACATTCTATGTTGCCCAAATTTATAGAAGGGTTTCCATGCCCGCACCTTGTCCAAGTTTACTTCTCGTAGCATATGCAAACCTATAAAAAGAAACGTACGAAAAAAAAAAGATAGCTGAAATTCAAGAAAACATGGATCTAATGAACTATGAGTTCATCAATATGAAACATGAAAAGGTTTCTGGTACATATCAACTCAATGTTGTTATCAAATTACTACGACAAGTACCAGAAAAATATAGATAAGAGATATGCACTTAATAGAAAAAATCAGAAACTAAACTTTTGGCAAGGGGCATATTTAATTAGCAGCATCAAAGTGTAGACACACAACAGCAGCATGGCATGAACAGATAGATACCAGCAAACGAAAAACATAATAAGTAACATCCAAAGGAAGCAGTAGCAGAATACAATCTTCATTTGGAGAGTAGCATATTTAAATTTGAAGTACTTTTGAATTGGACAAGGCTATCAATTACCAAACATTTTTAGTGTAAGTTTATCAAAGCAACGATGCATTGACAAAGCAAGTAAAATAAAATTGTTTGGAACAGATAGACACAGCTGATCGACCATTATCATCTTCACAGATCCCATGCTAATGGCAAACTTGTGTTAGAAATATAGAGCTACCACTGAAATGTTTGAATGACACAATATTAAAGTTACATGCCTGTACACTGTAGGATTTAAACGATTTGACCAAAACCTTTTTCCATTCACAACAATGATCACATTTTAACCAAGCGAAGCTATTCTATAACTTATAAATCAAATTTAAGTAAATCAGGGTGAGAAAGAAGTAACTACCACTTATTTGGACGACCAGCTTATGAGTAAGAGATAAATCATCCCAGACATAGTTAACCTTCTTTGCAGATCCCAAAGTCTCTAGTTCCGCTGAACCCTGAGAAGTTTACAGTCATGGCTGAAAATCAGTCCCTCATGTAAAGAGCTCTGATCGTAAAGAAGAGAAGAAATAAATAGATAATATGCATGTGTGTTCTTTACCAATATACATCTAATCAGTATAGCAGGACTAGTTTATAGAAAAGCTTAATTGTTTGTTGTAAGTTGTAACAAGGCATGTGCATGTGCAGTTTTGTATTTATCAGATCTGATGATATGAAAAGATTGTTTCCCACCTTTTGATAGTAAGTTATAGACGCATCAGACAAACAATTCTCAATCCTGTAAGGCAAATTCATGTTAGGAGGTTTGTGGAAGCGTAAAACAAGAGACGAATCCTCTTCCGAGACGATAACAACAGCAAATTCCTGCATATTTTCTTCACTTGCTGTTTCTTGGTCTATTTCTTCTAGAGTTATGTTTGTAGATCTTCGAAATTTTAGAAAAAATCTACCCATTGAAGCAACACATACTGGCCCTGACCAATCCAATCCAGCCTTATTTAGTCGAAACTGAATGAACAGCAATGAATCATCTTGAGCATTTTTATGCTTTCTAATGAAGTTCTCAAAAATGCTAGTTTCCCTCTCTTTGCTCACTCTGTTGCAAAGTCGTAACGCTTTTCTCTGTTTACTGCTGACAGTAATCAAACCCTGCATCTCGTCCTTCTCGTAGTGTAGCCACAAAAATAAAATATTAGCATACTGTAGTTAAACATACAAGAAAGCGAGAAGAACATAGTAAAAGTGGCATGAGAGCTAACCTCTAAGTTACATTGACGAACAGTGATCACTTCATCCGATTCATTCACTAGCACATATCTTGGACTCAAAGTTACTACTTGCGATGGAACTACTTTCCCAATAGATGATTGCAATGAAACTCCCAACTTTGTAATATATTTTAGTCCTTCTCCTTCTTCCACTTCTAGGTTTATCTCTGTAAGGCCTGATACTGCATCCAAGTCTATTTGCGCCCCTGTCGCTTTGTCATCCAACAGTTTCAGAGACACCTTGCTTGTTCTATGGACAGGAATAAAAAAATGGGTTTTCACAGGCACACATTTGCATATATAAGAGGGAACACAAAGGCAACCCTCGATGTATTTTTGAAGACATGAATAGATGAAAATGGTTTATTTCCAACGTTAACCGATGAGAGTAATGAGTTATAGCCGATGACAAACTGCTACCTAAAGAACCACGATATAGTTGACTTAGGAGGCAGCAAAACTCCTAGCTGTGAATACCCTTGAGAACGAAGTTCCTCGGCTTCATTTCTGAATAGAGAATGGTGTTAAATAGAACAAAGTGCTGAAGGGTGAATAGAAATGAAGATTTCCACACTGGAATGCTACCTAGATAGCGGGTTCTGGTTCGGTGCAAGACAAAATAAATCAAAATCAGTGTTATTCTTCAGGGTGTATGGCGTAAATATAGCAGCCTGCAGAAATATACATGAATCAGCTTTCAAATGAAGGATTATATTAAGAATATAGATATAAAGATATATACCTCCAATATGCCCCTATGCCCACAAGACAACCTTAAAGAACAAAAAAATATTCCATCACAGAAGTTTAACTCCATGTCCAAGTTCCGATTGTCTTTTTTCTGCTTCAGTAACTTTTTAGCCCAATCACCACAATTTACAGGTTTGCAGCTTAATCCAAGGGCGGTCAAGGTAACACTAAAGAACATTGCCTCAGGGTTGGCATACAAGTTAACAGTTGATCTGCAAGGAATCGTTGCCTGCTTGCTCATGTTCTCACTGTCTTGGGGCAAATAGCGATCTGCAACAAGATCAAGGTTGGGACCAAACAGTCAACTCAATGAGAAATGTTAATGGACATTTCCTATTAAGTTTGTTTGCTCTGTTACCTTTGTCAGTCAAAAGCACATGTATTTCCGACTGCACTAGGTTAGATATCTGAACAGTTGGAAGAATATAGATTTCGTTTTGCTCTAGTAGTGAAACTGCACTAGGTTCAGAGCCATCAGATTGTAAAATAGGTACGTCTCTTCTGGTGCTCTGAATTAAGAAGTGCAAATCATCAACTTCTCCCTCTTTTGATTTTGAAGAAGTACGAGCTGTGCTGAAGGATGATTTTGCTGATTCAATTGGAAAAGCGCTCCGTACATGGTAACTTATTTTATCAAATAATCCAGAAAGACGAGCAGCCTTTCCACCTTTAAGTTCACCAGACCATCCCATTGAAGCCACGTTCTTAAAATTTCGAGAGTCATCAGAAACTTTAGGTCTGAATGAGAATATGAAATTACCTGTCAAATGATTACAGCATGAGTTTGATATTTCTAAGAACACACAGAATGCAGATGGTGAATTCAGGGAGACATGAGTGATTCAGGACAATGACACAGCATAACAACGTTAAGAATTGATACCAAACATATGCATCTCAAAAATTGTGCCATGCCAAACCTGCCATCCATATGACTTGAAAACAAAGCCCTTAATGTATGTGATTGTCTTGAATTGTTCACTTAAAATTTTATGTAACATTAAAATATCATATTTATTATTGGCCATAGAGCATGGGAAATTATATATATATATATATATATGTGTGTGTGTGTGTGTGTGTGTGGTCACATTCAGGGGCAAACCTCAAAGAAAAGAAAAAAGCCCTTCATCTGTATGCAAGCAATTTGTAACATGCACACGTGCATAAAAACCAAAAACAACTTAATTTACTCGTATGCACAAGTACATACCGTCCAGATTAAGGGCTACAAGGGGTGTTCTATGTGGGTGTGCACGCCTAGAGACAACTGACTCCCTGATATCAACATTGTCTAAAAATACACAAACATGCAAACATGTATACAAGGGTAAATAACATTTGAGGTAAGAATATTGCTCAAGGTGAGCACTACAGTCATGTGAGAGTCAGCCTCTTCACTAAGTCATCATCAGGGGTAACTGCCTGTCTATATGAGAATGGAGGTCTTCAAGTTAAAAAATATTTACAGAACAAGAAGATGCTGCACATAGGAGGTACTAGTGTAATTGGGTCTCATCAAATAATTTAAGATAAGTGGACGCATTTGTGCATGCATGAAAACTGTGTCGCATTCTTTACTGTAACATGTCATTACATTTTCTATTTGCAACAGGGCACCTATCATACTTAAGCCTGGATAACTATGATGTGGGCAGTCAAAGCCAGAGTTGAACCACCAGGATGAAACCTAAATCAGAATTACTCTCTTGACCTAAAAAAAACTCACGACATACCAACACTTTCTGATATTAATGCATTCTTCGATCCACCAGAGGTTTTTATGGCATCAAAAGCTGCTGTAGAATCATCAATTGTATCGCCTGCCTTGAGCACTAGAGCATGTTCATTTTCCTCTTGCACATGCCGTTGAAATCGGAGCTCGATAGGAAAATCAGTTCTATTGTGGATTCTGAGCAAGGGAGAGACAACAACAGACAAGCCATCCTACAAGAAAATTAGAAACATGGAAGAGACGTCTGATGTTCAAGGAACTCCTCTTGAAACCAACATTAGTAGTGACAATAGTTAGAGGAGGTACCTCAGGTTTCCGTGAAACTTCTACAATAATAAATGGCCCAGGGAATGTTTTCGAATCTGTAAAAATACATTAGAGACAAAAGTTAAACTTGATGCTATTGGCAGCAATCATTTGAGGTTACAGCCACCTGACTCCCAAACCTGGTTTAGCAATAATTGTGATTGTCTTCAAGTCTCTCTTAAATTAGCTAGTCTCATATAACTTGGAGGATGTTCATCAAGTTACTTCTACCCACCTTTCCATCTTTTCCACACATGTGTTGCAGTTAGATAGGTTGATGGTGTAAAACATTAAGTCAAAGTAAGTTCTTTTTATGTATTAAATAGTTTAATCAAATAACTTCAAGTTGGGTGGTTGTTACTCGACCATTATTCCGTGTGGATATGACTGGGACTTAGAGTCCATTACTATAGTTGGCTGGTACACTGAGAAAAACAATCATTCTAAAAATGACTCATCAACATGATAGTGCATTAAGCAGAAGAGGCAGACCATACCATTTTTAGAAGTTATATGTGTTCTCCAAGCAAATGTACCAGCTTTTAAGAGTGAGAACTTAATTGGAACGGTCATAAAATCTCCTCGGTCTGCAAGTCGGATTGAGACATTTGATGCTTTTGGAGGCTGATCTAAAGCCAAGTTCCTTGCAAAACACAATAACCATAGTCACAAACAACTAAAAATAATGTGACGATAATAGCATTCAGTGAAAGTAAACATATATGCGATTTAATTGCTTTTCATCACAAACTAGTTGGGACTGGTTAAAATTCCTTACTTTGATATATTTAAAAGAAAATTTTACTGCTTTTGTACAAAACCAGCATGGAAAATATTGTGATTACTTCGCTGTGTATTCTTGTAAACATATTAGGGTAGAGCGTGTGAGGTATTCTGTAAATATAATTGCACCATATACAAAGAACAATTGTCGACACCATTATCTATAACAAATTTGTGAGAGTATGTGGAACCCCCAAATCCTATCCAAAAGATCCCTTGAGGAGAAAGGGGGGTTCCAACATATAGACAGAAGGAATGGTAGTCTAGTTGATGTGGGAGTGGGACTCCAACAAAATAAAACCGTGCTACTGAAAGAAAGTGAAAAATTAAGTGGCATGTAAAATTAAGATCTGAGACTTCATCCAGGCTATTAAAAAATAGGGAATAAAAGCTTAGACTTATGACTATTTGATGATTTCACATCAATAAATACAAAAAAAGGTTGCAGTGCCTACCAGGATTTCAAATTCCCGTAAATATTGTATACGCAATTACAGGCAAAAATGCAGAAGATGCCAATGGGCATGATTTCATGAAACCAGATTGCTTAAATTATGCATAAATCATGCACATAATTGGAAATGACCCAAACCTATAATGTTATGCGAGATCAATATAGCAGTTGTGACTTCCATGCGGGAGACGGTTAACTACACGGGGTACAATGACCATGATCTCGGATATGGATAAAGTGTTTCTTAGCAGGTTTGGAAGGAAATTTTCCGATTGCATGAAACAAAGTTTAAGTTCACCATGGCTCATCACCCAAAATCGGATGGTCGATCGGAGGTGGTTAATTGTTGTGTGGAACAATATCTAAGGTAGGTTGTGTCTGATAAACCAACAAAGTAGATGAAGTGTTTGTCTTGGGTGGTTTATTGGTACAGTACCACATACCAAATTTCAAACGAGTGTTCCCCGCAAGGCTTTGTATGTAAGATATCCTCCGTCTTTATTAAGGTTTTAAGGAAGAAACGGTTATTATTAAGGTTTAAGGAAGAAACGGTTATGCCATCCGTTGAACAATCGTTGAAGAGTCGAGATGACATAGTGGAACCTTGAGGATGCATTTAATGTATGCTCAACATAAGATGAAACAAAATGCAGATCAGAACTGACAAGAGGTTATTTTGAAGTGGGAGATTTGGTACTCCTAAAATTGAGGCCCTATAGACAACACTCTTTGGCTGCCAAGAGCCATCAGAAATTGGCTGCACGTTTTACGGGAAATTGTGGAAGATAGGGAAGGCGGCATATAGGTTGGAATTGCTGGAGTCAGTAAAGATACAGCCAGTTCTTCACGTATCTCAACTTCGGCGTGCTATTGGCTCCTGTGCTCCTTCAGAACTTATACCACTAGGTTGAGTGGGGATTTGGAGTTGGTTATTGAACCCGAGGAAGTGTTGGATTTCTAGTCAACTACAGAAAACACGCAGGAAGGATTGGACGTACTAATTAAGAGAAAAGGGTCGCAATTGTCCGAACCCTCTTGGGAAAGATTATGAACCGTTACAAAATTAATGCCCGACTTTTCACCTTGAGGGACAAGATGAAGCTTTGCGAGCAGGTGTTGATAAACCTGTGAACAATATAAGTATTCTTGAAGATATAACGGGGAATATTAGTAAAACCACTTTGAAGCAGCCATGATTGTTGCCCAACTAATAAGTCGGTTAGGGGGGAAGTAAGTTGGTTAGAAGGCTAAGTAAGTGAGCTGTAGTATACAATGTGTTGAACTAAGCATTTGAAGGTGATTGTGATCAGAACATACCAGTGCAATGTGCATATGGTGATTCTATATCTATCTGGCTCTTTATTATAATTCACACACGAGTGATATACATATTCTCTTATTTCCAGTTTAAAAAAATGTGTAATATAAATATCCAAATACTTCTGAATTCTGATAGATAGGTATGGAGTATTTCCATATTAATTGGTAGAAAAGAGAGCAGATGAAAATGCTAAGAATTTAATGAATCCAATGTTATAAATCAGTAAGAATACCTTAAAAACACAGTTGTGGATTGTTTTCTGGCGATTGTAGCAATCTGCTTATCTGTAAACTGACAAAGAAGGAATAGGTCTGACTGGTTCTCAACCTGCCAATTAGAAAGCATCATAACTGCATGCCCCTTGCATGTGTGGGTACTTATAAAGAGAGATATACACACGCATAGGTTTTAAATGATTGAAGTCCTGTTATGGTTGCATGGCTATGATTTCAAGTGGATCAAGAACCAAATATGATGTAATTAGTATATACCTTGCAGCAGTTTGCCAGAATCAAAGAGCTTTGAATTGCATAAGGACCAGCCAAATTCAGTTTTCCAATCACAAACAGAAGTATGTCCAGCGAGAGCTCGATTATTGATACCCGGAACTGTTAATGCACAATATGATACCTCAAAATTTGCCATTCCCAGCAAGAAATTACATAAGAAGCTGTTATTGATGTATCCTACCTCTTTAACTCTAGCATAGAAATGAACAGGCACTCCATGCAAAACAGTTCCTGCATCATCGCTTTGAAACCTGGATCGCCAGAAAATGCTTACTTCAACTGGATGTAGAAATGTGCTCCTGTATTTGAATGTTAAATAAGAAGAAAGTTTAAACACATAATTGAAAGTTGAAAGACTAACATAGAGATCAGAGTTGGTGAAATGAAAGATGTATAATACTCCCAAGAACACCCACCATAAGTTTCTCTGGGCATCAAACGTGTATAGCTCGACTACAAATTTGGCCATCACCCTGGTTTTAGCATGCAATATCTGTATGATAAATTCTGGAACAATCATAGACATCTGGAGAAGTGGGAACCTTTCTGTGGTATTGGGAAGTTCATGATATAATGTCAGAGAAATTTTGTCAATCTTGACATCTATCAGGGGTAAATCCCAAGTAGATCCTGTGGATTTTGCTTTATCTGCATGTAAAGTATCTTGTGCACCAGTCTTAGAGTCCTCCACTGTATCCAGCAATAATGGATCACGGACCAGCGTAAAATCTTGAAAAACTTTCCACTTGAATGGATTTCCAGGCCTGCTTACAACTTCTAGAACTCCTTCAACAAAAGCTATGGAACACTTAGTTTTCCTATTTATTAGGTAAAATAGATTTTTTTCTACATTGTTGTACGACTCCAGCTCACTATCATCTTCTAAACTCCTAGACTTGCAAGGGACTGACCGCCAAAGTGCTGACCCACTGTTACCAGAGCTGGAAAGCTCAACGAAGTTTGATCTGGAGTTACAGTTCAACTGCAGGTGTTCCCCAGATTCACTCTTAGCACACAATGAGGTCAATGAGAACCAGAGATATGGTGACTTCCATATTCTTTGATAGTGGTACTTCACCTAAATGGAAAGTTATTTTGTGCATCAGTAGAATAATAGCAGCAGTTTCTGGCTATAAGACAAACAAATCCATTAAGTTGACCAGATTTAGCATATCCAAACCAGGTTACGATAAAGGTTATTCCAAGCTGAATTGACTTAGAATGCTATGAACATGTTCATGTCATATTTAGTCAATACAATCATGTAACTGCTATAGCAACAAAATAATCGACTTGTAAGATCTCACAATCACTATAAAGCTAAATATGAGGGGAAAATAGAAGAGGATGATGCAGCTCAAAAGTAAAAAGAAGATGAAGATGACGTTAGTGATAGAGGGAAACAAAAATAAAGTTTATTTTCTCTCAATATCCATTGGTTCAGTGTAGCATCCCAAAAAGTGTGAAATAGTCAGATGGGACACTTCCTTGTATGAAGTATCTTATCCTCAGACATTCATTTGTTCTCTGTCAAGTAAGCTTTTACAAATTGCAATCCAGCGATCAGCTGAATGCCACCGCATGCAGTCAAAAATTGTCCAGATCATTTGTAATTACATGCATGATGAAGAAACAAGGATAAGCTTGGAAATTGAAGATGACAAGGGTAGAGGGAGACTATGTAAGGAGGCTCGGCCAAATGCAAATGGAAATCTAATCGGTTAAATATGCATGATCTAATCTAGTGAAAAAATCATTGTTCTAAAAAACTCGCCACGCAGCCGCCATGGCATGCCATGGCTTCAAGGCTTGTGTCTCACGCCCACGTTAAGCTTGTCGCACGCCATGGCCTACTTCGCAATTCTCCTAATGCGATATTTGATTTTTTTTACGTTTTTAAGGTTTTATTTGCTAGTTTTTAATATATAACCTAATTTTAACTTGCTTATTACGATTAACTCATTGAATGACAGTAAATAACATATGCTCTTATATATAATATTTTATATGAACTAGAAATTTGACGCCATAAGTCACGCCTTGAAAACGCCACGCCTCACGCCATTTAGAACCTTGGAAAAAATACATCATACAAAATGAAACAAAAAAAAGAACTCAATAGTCATACTGGAGAGGAGTGTACAAACACTCGATAATATAATGGTGGAGAAGTTGATTAAAAAAGATCCCTATGCTTATTTTTACTCTATTTTCTGAAATATATGACAAAAAGATCAATGAGGTTTTAAGTAGTCAAGGAATATTAGCAAGGCCGTTTTTATGGAACAAGAGAATTGAGCAAACTCAAGTGCGAATTGTTATTGTCAGAGATCACGAACCCTGAAAAGAGCCATCTCTTGAGCAAGTGAATAATGCATTGCACCAGACAAATGGTACTTGCTTTCTGCACCTTCTACAACAATATACAAATGCTGATGGACATCTTGGATTGCAATGATACTCCCTACAATGTATGAAGCACAATACCATGTCAACGATAATGTGCTTGGCTTTTAAGTAATAAACTTTTAAACTACAAAGAACCTTTAAGAAAGAATACCATCTTGGACCATCTCCTCCAACTTTCTCTCAGGTTCCTCGTCAACATGCAATTGCCTTTGCTGCACACTGGCAGTTGTTTCCTTGCTGGATACCCCAGAAAGTTCAGCAACTGAAAGCATCATCTGAAGCCATAATAATATGCCACAAAATCATCAACTGAATGATACAGGATCCTGTAGCTAAATTATAAAATGTCTTCTATGCAGCACATATCCATACAGATGCTCTTTTCGGACACATGTATAGAGTTGTATTGGAGGGTACAACATAAAAGACTGCTGCACTTGCTAACACAGCAGTCCCTGTGCTCTACTGGAATGCACTTGTACGTGCATGAGAATGTATAGGTGTCAGGAGCTAGATGTTCCAGTTGTATTTAGACCGTATTACTTCTCTACAGAAAGTACAGCATGTCCTTTCGTTATAAAACATTTATTATGAAACTTGAAGCTCAGAATTACAGGTCTGCACAACTATCCAGTACATACATGCATTTTCCTTCTAAGGCACCCTTGTACTTAGCACAGAACACATTTAGCGTCTCTAATTTTCATAATAAGCATGAGATATTATTATCACCTGCACCTCGGGCAAGGTTATTGTCACATTGAAGCCTGAAATAGAACCACTGCCAACCCAATGTTGATCTGATTTCGAAGTATCAGATGGGTCCTTTGGCACAGGTTCCTCAGCTGCTATGAAACAACTTAGCTGTTTCAAAATGTAGTTTTTAGGACCTTGATAGAAATCTTCATCGCACAGTTCTGTACGGGAATCAGAAGTGGAGCTGCTTGCATCAGTTGTTACTGGATGAATCTCATCCTTGTTCCCAAATGCTGCTTGCAAGTCTTTTGGCATTAAATGAAAAGATGGATCACTGGACGTGCTAGAAGACATAACAGGAATTTGAACTTCATGACTTTGATGTTTGGCAGATTCTTGAAGAACTCGAGAAAGAATTGAAAGCTGGGAAAGGCCAAACGATAATTTTCTCCTCATATTGACAACCTTAAGGTCCAGATGCATGTCAGCGCCAAAGAGAAGTTCTTGAAGTCTTCCTGCACAATGTCCAACACCAAACGACGTCAAGCATATTTCTTTAGAAGATGAAAACAATAGGAGAGAGCCATACCAGATTCATCTCTAGCCAATAAGGCAAAATAGAACTGAGAGAGTCCCATGGTAAAATCTTCTGAAATACCCTGCATCGCTTGCTGAGTATCAGTTCTCGTCCCTTGGCTGGGATGGTCTTCAAGTAGAGTGACATTTGCACCATGGGCAGCTGCTTGGTTTTCCGGAAATGATGGTGCACCACGTAGAAGATGTCTGATGCGACGTATGTAAGAATCTCCACATTGAGAAAACAGAACAGCCGACATGGTTTCGAAGAAGATGATACCACCCTGTTATGTCGGCAAGATCATGATACATTAACTCTTCCACTTTGTCATAATTACTAACACAACCCACTGACCAAAATCCAAGAGTAATTTTGAGTTAATTTTAAGGGAAATATACATAATGATGAAATCGGTAAAGACATCAAAACTATAGAACTTAGTCATTAGAATCGCACCTGACAATGACAAGAGCTAATTGTCTGAAAGCCATCCTCGACAGAAAGTGATATCTCAAGCTTACTTGACTGATGTTTTCCAACTATTACATCTTTTAAAGGGCATCCTACCAGATAAATTTCAGTTGAGGAAATTCTTGCATGTAAACAAGTATTTGAAACTGGAGCTACAGTCGACTGAGCAAGACTGGTGTTCTGACCAACTTGAGGAGATTGAGCAATCGCCTCCTCAGAATTATTTGTCAAAAGGGGATCCTCCATTGTGTGTAAAATATTACTTCCAGAAGTAGAACTGATAACTTCTCTGCGCGATGATGGTAATTCATTGGGATGATATGTCAAAGATAAACTGAATGTGCAATTAGAAACTGATAATTCACATACATCCTGATGCTGTGGCAACGGATTACAATCATGCTTATCAGACCTATTCGTGACATCATCTGCATATTTGAAAGTAACAGCTCGTAAACCAAAGAAATCAGCAAACCCTTCCATCTTCCCTTCTTTCTTTTTGTACGAGAACGTCATATGCTTTTGATGAACAGAAATGTGAATTCCACTATCAGGCAAGAAGTGCACAGATAAATTCTTGCTCATAAAGGATTCGGAGATTGTCACTTGGTTCTCCATGGCACTGCCTTTCCTGGACTTGTGAATGACTATATCCACTGACTGGAATTCAGAAGTGCACTTAAGATTATGGAGAGTTCTCTGAATACCCAAGGATGTTCCAGTACTTGTACTCACCAGCATCTCATTTTCAGAACCAACATGCAATATCTCTTGGCTGTTAAATTGATGAGAATTTACAGAACTAGATGAACCGCTTGTGTTTAATGCATGTAATAGAGAAAACATCAAACTATTAACCACCTGTCAAGCAAGAAATGTCAAGGAGGTCAATAGAGAAGAAAGAACAAGAAAAGCATATCACCACTTCGTCACAGAACCAAATTTTCTATTCAATTCAAAGAAAATAATTGAAGTTGTTATAAGCAATCATGGTATATAACAATAAAGGCTTAAATGAAATGCAGAAAATAGCACAACGACTTGTAGGTATTAACAGAAAAACTTAACATATTTAGGAAGAAGAAGAAGAACATCACCTCAGCTAAAACAGACAATTCATCAACAAATATTAGACCTGTGAGCCCCGAAGCATTCCCATGCAGGACTGCAGAGAAAGCACTTACACATTCGCCAAGTGACCAAGTATCCTTCCTGTCACAATAGCAGTAATGAAATTAAAATAAAGCACAATTGACACATTGAAAAGAAAACAAGTACCCTGACAGAATACACACATTGGAAGCTATTGCTTTGTGATGAATGATGAATCAATTGATCATTGATCGATTTATTCAATCGCTTCCCTTTCCCTGAAAATTTTTAATTAATTAACAACCACTTTTACAAATTCTAGTGTCATTGGAATGTTCACACGAACCTATTGATGGATGATGAAGATTGTACTAAGATCATCTGATAAAGAATTAATATAGACGTTGATGTTGGTTTCAAAAATGAATATGTATTATATTGCAAGATCATGTAACTTTATGAACTAGGAGGACTCGACTATGACTAAAGTCCAAACCCTAGGCCCATTAGATAGAGAGTGCCATGCTAGTTTGGAGATGGGCATAAATAATGAAATGAGAAGTGCACGTCTAATTCGACATAACTAAAGACAGTCTAGACTTTGAGAGAAAACTTGGGAGCAACTCAACTTAAACTAGCATAGGCATGTCAGTTCTTATCCAATATATAGGAACCAGAGTTTAGCACCAAAATAATACAACAAGGATGAACAGCACCATACCTGATTGTTGAAAGTTGAAGTGATATTGGCTTTAGTGTTATAATCTGGGACTGTTGAAGTTCAGGGGAGTCATCAAGGTAAGCAACTATTCCATGAATTTTCAAGGAGGCATCAAGCATTATTTCCCCTCGACACCGGTAACTTCCATTATCTGACTTGTCGAGGTCAACTATTTGAAGCTCCTTCATATGGATGCGCTCTGGTGCTGCATCATTTAATACTGTGGAATTAGATGCTAGAATCGGTGACATGATGAGTTCGATGTTTTTACAATCAAATGAGAGGTGAATATCATCAACCACTGCTTCAGGCAAGTTTGTACTCCTGCTGTGTAAACTGTCCTTTCTCAATGACACGCGGATTTGAGGACCAACCACATATACACCAACTTGAATAAGCTTTTCCGGTAATACTCTATGCAGTGCCTCTTCTACTCCGGCAATACATGAATGACAATCCCAGGCTCTCACTGGTGGGTCCTCGAAAGATTGTGGAGTAGAAGTGTGTGATTTCACCTTAGTAGGCCAACTGAAAGCTTTTTGTATCTGCTGAAGAAGTATTGCCAACGATAGTGTTGATGAATATCCCAATGAGAAATCCAATTGTCCTACCACCAAACAACATTTCGTAAAGTGATGACTCAAACTATTGTGGCCCTGATCTGTCAACAAATGCTTGATCTCACATAGAATGAAGGGATCACTTAATTGCTCATCTGTAGTTTTTTCAAATTCTGCACAAGATATTTTCCAATCCGACCACATCTCATTTAGAAAACTCTCCAAAAGCGGTAGGGAGACCATATCAGTATAAATACCACCAGGTGCAGCAAGCCTTTCTTGGTTAAAAACATGAGCAGGTTTACCCCATAAGATAGTCTTTGAGTCTAAAACTTGATGCTTCTGGCGTCCTTTTATAGAATTTCCATGCTTATTTCTGGTAGCTCCTGCAGCAGGGGAATACATAACCTTGAAGCTCCCACAGGAGAAAGTCAGTTGATGCTCACAGATATTTTCTTGATAAACCAAGATCAGTGTATCAATTAATAGACAGAACGAAAGTAAACTCAAGTGTGAAATCCTCCTGTCAGATACAGTTCTTTTACCAACAGAAGGTATAGCGTTATCAGGGGAAATATTTATGAAAATTTTCCCCAAGTTCAGCTTGTAACAAAGATTTGGGCAGGAGTCTGTGGGAAGAACTCTGATCGTTTTTTTGTTAGGATGGGCAGCAAAAGAATTTCCCAAAAGTATCCAGTGCGATATCAAATTAAACATGCTACAGAAAGTACTCCATATAGGACCAAGTAATTGGCAAGTCCTCCGAAAGTACTCCAAGTACCAGGTGACTAGGTGCTCATCTTTGCTTGAAACGACATTTTTTACTGTTCTGCCGCGAACTACTCGACGAGCCAGGGCAATAGCTGGAGCAGGTATTTCTTTCTCAATTTCAGAAATTACCTGCCATTGGCGCGTAAAAGATTTAGAAAATATCCGGTTCTTGGACATCTTTACTGCAGATCTTTTTATCATGATGTTCGTAGGATATCCAACCAGTAAAAATAAATTATCCCAGGCATGAACATAACGTAACCATAGGCAAACAACATTTACTAACTTCCACATTGACCATCTACGTGTTGAGATCAATGACCTAATTCTAGTTGCCGTTTCTTTCCAAAGTTGCCTACCATTTCTCATTGGCAAGGACTTTCTTGATGATTCTCTCACAAGCACTGATATAATGGAGACATCTGCTGGAGAAAATGAAATTACTAATTCCTCAACGGAACCATGGAGTTCAATCAACTGAAGATCATTCAACTTCATGGCACAGATAACATCGGTTGCATAACCCACCGAGCTAATTTGCTCATTGCTCTTCAATCGTATCTCTAAACCTCTGATCTCAAGATCGAAGTAGCTTTCTTTAGAAGATAAAAAAAGTGAACTGATGCACCCTCTCAAAAAACTTTGAGGCTCGACAAGTCGAGAGTCTACATTAAGCTCCTCTATCTCCCACAGACATTCTAAGAACTCATCTGAGACAGCATGCTGCAGTCGCAGATTGATATCAGTCATCTGTAAGCAGCAATAATTCAGGAAAAGCTTAGGGAGAGCAGGTGCCCCGCTTCTTGATAGGGCAATATCTGCAAGCTTTTCCATTATATCATGCAAAGCACTACCCTGCAATCCATCACAAAGCTATTAGGATCAGAGAAAACCAGTGAAACAGATACCACATTTTTAACAAAATAGAGCTTTCATCAATTTTTAACAGATCAATTTGCAACCTTCTCCACTTATGCACAATCTCACACAGTAGCTTTGCAACAGAAAACTAGGCATGCATTCGTCTATCAAACAAACAAGGAATTGAAGCATGTCTAAATCAAATGAGGTCCAAGAAATAACACCAAGTTCCTAATCACAAACGTAGACTCTAACATGGGCGGGCCTGTGGTTGGACATACGGTGGCACGTGCCACCGTTTCATTCCCCCATCGTAGTGTAAAAAATATAGGGTCGTGAAAGGTGCCACCGTATCAATTTGTTGTGTGCCACCATCTATATTTTAAAACTACAATAAAGACACAAGATTTCTTTGGTAGAGTTGGTTAGATCCTTGTTTTTCATACATGAGGTCTTGGTGGGTTTAGATCATGTTAGAGTCATTTTTACTACATTTTAGCTTTTAATTTTGGATTTATTGTGTTTATAAAAAAATTGCAATAACAAGACTCCAACTTGAGACCTTACATTTGAAAAGCAATGAACCAACCACCAGACCAATATTGATTTTGTGAAAAATATCTCCATATGTGTTTCTCCTAGTAAAATGGTTCCACCATTTGAAAAAAAATTCTAGGTCCGCCCCTGGTCACCCTAATACTCTAATCAAATAGAAGAACAAGTGCTACAAATTGTATCAAATTTTAGAGCTTAAACAAAGTACCTCAGGGTCAATTTCACATAGAACTTTCTTCTTCTCTTCCAATAACACCTCCGAAGGTTCTCGGCTCCTTCCCCTCCCCTCCACTACCCTTCCACATCAAACAATGTTGCCAAATAAATGAACAAGAAAACTTCAAACTTCAAACTTCAAACTGCATAAGTAAAAAGTGTAAACACACACAGACAAATTTCACATTTGTATGTATCAAACCTCGGGGAAACAGTGACATGGAAGCCCTGGAGTTCCCAATTGAAAGCAGGAGCCGACCATGCGGACATCCGGAGAGTCAACCGATCGACTCTGAAATCAGTGAAGTAGAAGCTCACGGAATCATCATCATCTAGAAGCTCGTTGAGTGCCGAAGTGTTGAAACGAAGGTCCTTGGCGGTCCCGTGAGAGCGAAGAAACCCTAGCTTGAGCTCCAACTCCGGCTCTTGCAGCAGCCATGGCTGCAGCACAGATGCTAGCTTCCGCTTAATCAAGCTCGCTATGAACATGGCGGTGGATTCAGAGAAAGAAGAAGAAGAAGAAGAACTCTAGAATGTAGTAGAGATTATCGCCATTTTCTTTCTGGAAAGGATTGTGATCAAAGAGGTTTATCAGTGATGATGGAAGTCGGTTTGTTCTTCGCGGGCTTGAAGTTGAAGTTTTGTTTGGAAGTAAAAAAAGGGAAGGATTGTGAATATGGAAACGAACCTCTCGTTTTTAATGTTTATCCAAAAAGAAACAAAAAAAAAAGATTTGTTTTTTTATGTTGATTTTAATACATTCATGGTCGACATATAAAAAAATTATTATTATTATTTTTGTTTTATCCCAAGTTCGAATCCAGAAGCTTCCAGACTGTGGCAACTGGGATTAACTCAGGGCAGTATGCTTTGGTTGTCGGTGAACTTTGTCGAGATTAGTCGGGACAAAGTTTCGGATACCCTTCCCAAAGAAAAGGGAAATATCGTAAATTCGATAAAAATTTTATCTTAAATGATTAAGGGTTGTCTAGAGAACGTTTATCTGGTTAGTATTTACATAACCTGAAGCATATATGGGTATGAGACAAAGCAAGAACCAAGAACCTCGTTTTAAGAGTGGGAAATAAATTCTTCTTTTTAAATGGTGTCTTGGACTATGTTTGAGACTGGTTCCGACAAATTATAGTTGTAAGGCATCAGCCTTGATAACTTCAGGCGGTCACGGTTGTTGTGGACGCCTGGAAATTGAAATTGAACACTGGACGGATAATATATTCCACCACATCTCCTAAGTCTCAACCACTATGCCACGACCCGTATGATTATGGGAAATGAATCTTACATGGTAAATATTTATTGGATTTAAGATGTTTATCAATAATCCATTTTTCATGACAAAAAATTATACACTATAATTTTTATCACGATAAGGTAAATAAGATGAATCCATTGTTAATCTCTTGTTCATAGGCACATACCTAGTAAGAATTTGGTAAATGTCCTTTTAATCTAGTAAGAAAAAATAAATTTGTTTTACTGTTTTCAAACTTTACTTCATTTAAACCTTTTGCATTCAACGTCATTGCACCCTCTTGCTTTCCCTTGTTCTGTCGTCATAGGCTTTTTAAAACTGTCTACTGTCGTGGTTGGTTGATGTGGTTGATGCTATTGTCTCCTCTTTTTATTTTTATTTTTGTTTTTCTACACTTAATACATTAAATTGTTAGAGATATGGAGAACTAACTTGATAACATAATGATACAAGTTCAGTGATATTATCACAACAACGTTAACACATAATTATTACGATATTTTGACATAAGAAAGATTAGTCTTCGCTTGAATCGCCACAAGAACAGATATCTCAATACCATGTATTTCTTTCCGTTGGTTTATGCATGACGTCTACTTTTCTATGATTTTACTTGTTACATACAACATGTTTATTTTTATTACTTTGACTTGCATGTTATAGACTCATGAGAGCTAACGAGTTACTAATTACTTTTATCATGAAAATGCATGTATATCGGATCAAATATCTTCAAGTTTAAAAGATAAGTAGGAGATATAAAAATCGAAAGATGTTAAGTGAATTTTCGAAGTCCTATTTATACTCGTACGTGAAGAAGAGGCCAAAATGGATATATTTAAGATGTTTTCATCGTATTTTAATGCTAACCTTAGAAAGGTTGATCTTATAATGATTATTTCGTATGTTTATATTGTAAGCAACGACCTAGAGAAATTAGCCTTGCAAATCATATTGTTTTCATGCGTATACAAGTCTTCCAAAATCAAACTACAACACGTAAGTCATTTGGGTTATGACACACTGGTTAAAACTCATGAAGATGTAGTGGAAATCTTATCTTTCCCAGTAGAGGCGTAGACAGGAGGCTACGTGGTGGTGCCTAGTCACCCCAAATGTTCGCCCGAATATATCCCATATAAAAGTTACATTAAAAATATTTACATATTAAAGACAAAGGCCAAGACCCGTCGGTCGGAAACCGTACAAATACTCAGGAAATTTTGTCCATTACAGTTCACAAAAACTCAAATAATTATGCATCAACAAATTGTGCTAAGGCTTCCGGTGAGTGGTTACCTAAATAGCCAATCATAGTTTTTGTAAAATTGATATCTTTCATTTTATTTCTCTCTTGTTTAAAAACATAAAACTTTATTCTTTTTCATAATTAAGTTCATTTGAATATTCTAAATGCGGTGTAATAATGTAAATGCAACAGTATATTATGTAAAATATATGTTGTTGCATATGTTTAATTTTTGTTGTAAAAAAAAAGTCAAATCTCATTTATTTGAATGTAAATGTTGATGTGGAAAGTTACTCTTACTTTATTTTTAACCTTTTAAATAGTTATGCAAATTGTCATTTGTTTGAATTTTTAAAGGATGGAACTCTTAAACATTGAATCATAAGCAAGAAACGAACCATTTCTTACTTAGTTACGAGAAAAGAAGACGTATTTGTCTAGGTCTTGACCATGGATAGACCTGTAGAGGTATGTGTCATCGTATTGTTCATATGCGTATATGTATAGGTTTTGTGGTTGTAATCGTACTGTTTTAGAAGGTGCAATCGTACCTCGTAATCAATCAAAAAACTGTATAAAAAACTCTTAAAATAAACCAAAAACAGAAGGGGAAAAAACCCTTGAACTCAATCAAAAATCGGGGAAAAACTTTTGAAATCAATCGAAAAACCAAAAAAGTTCCCCGAATTCAATATAAAAAAACTTAAAAATCTCTCGAAATCAAACAAAAAAATATTAAAAATCTCTCGAAATGGTTGAATTAGGCTAAATATACATCATGTGATATCAAACATTGGTAAAAAGGTGAAGACACGTCGATAAACCGTATGAAATAATATGGTACCACTGTATGAAAAATATATGGTGTCACCATATGAAAAACTTCTTAGGTTCGTCCCTAGTTTTGACTAACGGTTTATTTTAACTTTTAAGCATAGTTTACGGAAAATAGATTGACGATGATTTTAGCAATTGGAAGGTTCATATGTATATGACAATAGCATTTATATTTTCTCCATGTTATTTTTTTGTATATAATATTTGGGTCAGGTTTAACGGAAAACCAAAAAAAATGAGAAACAAAGGAACACCTTTGTAGCCCTACATTTGGATTGTATGCACCCGTGTATATACGTAATTTATAACGTGCACATGTGTTGATGTACAGATGCATAATGCACATGTGCATAAAAACCAAAAAACAACTTATTTTACTGTTATACACAAATACATATCCTTCATCTAGATTGTATGCACTTGTGCATAGATGTAGTTTGTAATATGCACAGAAGCGTAAAAAAACTAATTTACTATTATATGAAGGGTTAAGTTCACGTGAGACCAAGATGTTTTCGTGAGACCGGTGAGACCAACATATTTTACACGAAACTTCACATCAAAACATTTGTGAAGTAAAAAAAATTGAACATTCATCGTAAAAACATACTAAAAAACACTATCGAAGAAAAAAA
>LUCG01216777.1:0-11521 GCA_001633085.1 Carthamus tinctorius | reverse complement strand
GGGGTGGTGTCCGTAGACCATTGGCTTCTCCATGCCGATCGAGCCGAACCCGATACACCCGCAGCGGTGTACCCGATGAACCCGAAGGACCTGATGGCCAAGTCGATGCCATCAGGTCATACGTTAAGGATGGTCTTAGTATAATCATTCTCATCGATTACTGTTTAATTATTTAACCAAACACCCTCTAAAACTATCGTTATCTTTGTAGGTCTTGTTCAGTTTTCACCTACAACCTAGATTAGAGTTTTTGGTTCTTTGATCCAGATCTGGAATTAGTTTTTGATCTGTTTTCAATGATGTTATCAAGGTTTACCATTTAAAATTTGATATAGATTTTAGATTAACACAGGCCTAGATTTAGAAATGTTCTTAGTGTTCTTTAGGGATTGAATTTGGATTTGTATCATTTTGTTGTTAAATGTTCTTCATGCTCATCATAATGATCTTATATGTTAATATATAATATAATAATAGCATATTTGTTTGTTTTATTAATTGAAAACAAAGAAATATACAAAAGACCAAAAGTTAAACTGAGGGTCAAGAGTTGATAGTGAATAGTAACTATAGGGACCAAAAGTATAATTTACTTTTTTTCATCTACAAATATTACAAAATGTTTGGTAAATCGATAACTTGTTCAAAGGGTAATTTAGGTATTTAATTATAACAAATTGTTCTCATTACATTATTATTTAAATCAAACTTGTATTTTATACAAAAAATATATGTAATATCTAACTTTACAAGCACCAATGACTAAATTTTCAAAATGTAATAAGTATGATAATCTCGTAATAACAACAATCGATAATGAAGTAGAGATGAGATAAGCTTGAAGAACGATTTATTAATGTTCTTAATATAAGAAATCAATAGTAATGTGAAAAACTTACCTTTGGACAAGCATTGAAATCTTCGTCCCTAAATGCAATATCTCCAAACTTCATCGTATTTAACATATCTTGCACTTGATGTGTCCATTCTTGAAATAATAACTTCATGAAAAAGACATTACAATGAACAAACNCCCCCCCAACTTGATTCATGTTGAGAATAAGAGAAACAAAGATTTAGATCATGTGTAGAAAGAGTGAGAACAGAAGTCAAATGTGGTCAAGGTCTCTTTCATTCATATGCTTCAAAACTCTTACAAGATAACAACGAAAATGGGTATTTATATCCTTACATCAAAACGAGAGAATTACACAATTAACCCTTCAACTTTGATACAACTATTAAAACTTGTACTAACATGATATAATCTGATTCAAGATGGCTGGTCTCCAAAGAACAAAGAAGAAGAAGAAGAAGAAGAAGAACTTTCTACATAACTTAATAATGACAACCAATACAAGCAAATAAACCTAACCTCTACGATACATGACCCTCTAACTACTCCTACACATCCCAATAATCTGTCACCTCATTCTTTTTTAACATAACTTCTCTGAACTAACACTTGGAGTGCTTATTTGAAAGTGCTTATAACTTATCTCCTTTTTGGAGAAGTCATAAGCTATTTTTAAAGTGTTTGGATGTGCTTATCTCCTTTTTGGAGAAGGAGATAAGGAGTTTTTTCAAAACTCAAAACATTTCAACTTTTCAGGAAAAGAGGATAAGCTAATAAGGAGATAAGTCAATAAGCACTCCCAAACACCCCCTTAATGCATGCAACAATAAGAGACTAAATATAATATTTTGACTTAAAGAAATAAATAGGAAATACTAGATATACATGTATTTATCAGTTCCTCCCCGTTAACAATCACCATTGTCCACAAGGTCAGGAAATAAAAAAATATACGATATCATCCTGGTCCTCCCATGTGGCTTCTAAAATGTCGCAAGTTTTGCTCCTCGACCATGGTGGCGCCCATATCTAGGTTATGGTTCTGATTAACAGTAGGTTCGATTAGGGGCATGTCGTCATGGGGCGTTGGTGGCTCATAATAATCGATTATCAAGAACTGGGGGGGGTTGAAACGATGCCCTGGATGGAACTTCTCGGGATATCGAAAACACAACCCTTGCGCTTTTCGATGTTGCATTTCCTCCGAACTAAGACACTTAACCGGTAAAGGGGCTGCAAAAGACGATTTACAAGATGTCGATTTACTTGGAGGTGTTGGAAGAAGTGGTGTTGATGTGGGCGGTAGAAAGTATGGAACGGTCGATAATGGCCGATAATCAACAATCTTGTCTTCAATAAGTTTACCTAACCCGATGGCTTGGTTGATGGTTTGGGGTTTGTGAATGGCTATCTCTTGTAGTATGTCTCCTTGAAGGCCAGAGATGAAACAATTTAAGGACATCTCTTGGGACAGGCCGATGACACAGTTGCTAAGCTTTTCAAACAATGTTTGATAAGTCGTGACAGTCGACGTTTGTTGGAGCTTGAACAATGTAGCTCGATGATTCTCATATGATGAAGGTCCGAAATGGAGTTCCAATGTTCATGCCAACCCATCCCAAGAAGTGAGTAGATGATTGTTAAGCATATACTTATACCAACTTAAGGCATCTCCCTTCAAGTAAAAAGATGTGAGCGATAAACGATTCTCGGGAGCGATCTCATAGAACCGGAAGTATTGCCCTACTTGGAAGAGCCAGGCCAGTGGATTAGTTACGTCAAACATCGAAAGATGGATCCTAGGTGGTTTAATGGGTAGTTTATGAGGCGGAGTAGGAGGAGTGAAGTGCAAATCGTTGTGTGAAAGGGTTATCACATGATGATGGCCGATTGTTGAGGGTTGTTGTGATGTCAGTAGAAATGGTGGTGGCTAACTCTTGCCGATCTTGACTGAATTGCGCTTGAAGCTTGGCGAGATTTTCAGCAAGTTGAGTCATCGACTCTTCTAGCGACGGTACATCTTTGCATGGCGGCATACCGCAACTCTCAATGAAGCACCAATTGATATAACCAGATTCAAGATGGGTGGTGTCCAAAGAACAAAGAAGAAGAAGAAGAGACTTGAACTTTTCTACATAAATTAAAGGTGACTACCATACAAACATATAAACCTAAACTCTACTAGACATGACCCTCTAACTACTCCTACATATTCTAATAATCTGCCACCTCATTCTCTTTTAACATAACTTCTCTAAGGTAATAATACTTAATGCATGAGACAATAAGAGATTAATTATAATAATTTGACTTAAATAAATAAATAACAAATACTAGTTATGCATGTGCGTATCATATAACACCATAATGTATCATCAAGGTAAGTTGAACTTTAGAAACTTGCGTACAATGATCGTTGTACTCAAACTAACCCTATATAACTATATATGATGTTCAATTTGTCTTAAAACTTAGGAAATATCAAGACATTGGCATTATACCATGACGTAATAGGATTTAAGTGAAACAAGAATGTTTTATTTTTATTTTTTTGTCTCACCAAAATAGGTGGAACAAAAATATGAAAGTTAAGAGAAAATCGATAAATTACTAAATTACTCATAATTAAGGGTGTTTATCAATTGAAATCCAATGGATTTAGGTGGATCTAATCTGATCCAATCATCGAAGCACTACTATTAAAATGGGTATTAACGACGAATATTAGCGAAGGACCCCGTCCATTGCTAATTAGCTACGAATACGCGAGGGATTGACGAAAAATTGTCCAGTCACTAATCTCTCACTAATTAACAACATATTAACAACAGACATGTGACATGTGTTGCTCATTAGAGAGATATTAGCTACGTATGTATTTATTTTTATTGTTTTCTCATTTGTATGTGTTGTGTAGATACATGTATGTGTTATATGTAGATATGTGTATGTGTTATACGTATACATGTGTATGTGTCATATGTAATCGTCGATTCATGTTATATATATATATATATACATTTGTTGGTTGCCAACCACAATGGATCTATGTATATTGTTGTATATGTGTATATATGTTGATATGCCTATGTATATGTGAATGTATAGATAACGTATGTGTTGAGTTGTTGACTACATTGTATATGACGTATACNGTGTGTGTATTTGAAGCACTAAAGTCCATCAAGGCCTAATAAAGTTAATTAAGAACCACTAAAACCCATGAATGTTCAATACAATTCATTAACAACCAGTTAATTAAATACAACCATTAAGACCTATTGCACTTGGTTGTTCTCTTGATAACCATTAATAACCAGCATATGAGCTAATGCCCGTAAAGATTTTTGGTTTGTTCAGAGTCCTAGGCCCTGTTTAAAGTGGTTATTCTCTTGACACTTTCACTCATTAAAATTCAAATTATGTGTTTTTGCATAAAAGTGACGATGAGTTCTTGGTGCAAACTTTGTGCTTTCATCACCCACGCCCTTTTGATCCATCAACTAGGATAAGCGGTGGATCCGAGCTTTAGCCATGGATTCCGATTATAGCCAATTGATTCTAATTACATCAATCAGTTTGAATTGGACCTGACAAATTCTGCAAACCCCTACTCATAACACTTGCCTATCTCAGTCTTGATCATCCAATCATATCCAATTCAGTCCCTTCCAATCCTATCAAGTGTTGTGCATGACCAAACACATCATGCTGACCATGACCCTGGTTCCATTGCTATTTGATCTTACAGTAGTAAATTAACCAAAAAACAAACAGCCACAAAATAACTATCGACAAAAAGGAATTAGTCGAAAATTTATTGAAAACAAATTATTATTATTATATCGATTTAAACAACTAATTTAAAGAATATGATCTGAATGTAGCGAAAATGACTAAAATACCCACCATAGCCTAGAAAATGAAGAACAATGGAATAGTGATGGCAAGTATCACCGAAAATTTACTGGTTTTCTTTTCATTTGAGTTGCTTCTTCGGCAAGATGCACCGTTGATACACAACAAGGGATTTCCCGTATCTCTGTCAAATAGTAAACAAAAATATTTTTAAAAATTAAAATTATTTAAAAGAAATACATAAATCCTAAAAATGAAATAAAACATCAACTTACGATATATTTAACTGGGAATTTCTTGATAGTGATCTCGGTATAGATCCGGTAAATTGATTTTGTGCCAAATTTCTACATGAAAAATGATTTTGTTAGAAAAATACACTCAAAATTAAAATTCAATATGATTACAAACAAAGTTAGATAAAAACCATAAATATCAGAAGAAAATGAGAACCAACAAATCATAATAAATATTGTAATAAAATATATTTATAATAAATAATACTTATGAATGTTTTATTATTATTCATCATAAATAGTTAAATAAACGATTTCCATATATAGGAGAAGTGCATATTGGTCGGATTGGATGGGTTGTGTTATGACATTTAAACAACCTACCAAACTCAATCATGTCGATTTAGAATATGAGGTAAATTGATAAATGTCTAAATTTTTTAAATTGTGTATTTTACCCGTTAGAATATTATAGTGTTGAATTTATATAATAAATTTATACAAGTTGTCATATTTATTCATCATCATTAAGAAATTTAAATTTTAATTATAAAATTAATCGAATAAAATTACCAATAAAAATAGTTTGAATTATACAAGTTTAAATTCGAAAGTCACTTAATTATAGTAAGTTGAGTTCTATTATAATCCATGTGGATCGACTAAGAGAAAAGATCTATTAAGGTTAATCCATTAAGAACAATAAAAGGCAAATAAGAAGTTGGTTTATCTCTCAATTACCAAATAAGAGGACGATACAACATTAGTGACTCTGAACATTTGAAAAAGAAAAACAATCAGTTTGAATGGCCCTACCTTTTATTAAATCATACATAACAGGCAAATAGGAACTTTTTATTGGAAAAACAGACAAGGACCTAAAAACCAAAAAGCTAAGTCACTAATATAAAACATTAGGGCAAACTGGTTCACGTAGTCTCAGACGTAGAAGTGGGAACTGATAAGTAATAACTGCCGGTTATTACTAGGGAACCATTTATTTCATGTATTATTCATGATAACAACCTTAAATAATCATGAATGTCTATCACAATATTCATCATGAATCATGAATGCTATTTCAAAACCATTCTCCCATCTCAAATAGGGTTTCCTCTAAACTTAAGTATATAATATATTAAATTATTAATTATTTAATTATCATGGCTGGCATGCCAACCCAACCATGTCTGCCTAGCTATAATCTTTAGAGCTTACTTGAATTTTAGTTAAATTTTGATTGGATTAGTCTGACTTAAAATTGTCCAAAGTGATCATTATTAAAATGTTAATTGATCTTTTAATTATTTCTCTTCCATTTTTTTTCTTAATTATTAACACGTAATTAATATACAATTCCATAATTGCGGGGAATTGATAGAAAGTATAAATTTTTTCCAAAAATCTTCATTGTTCCATAATTATGGAATTGCCAATCCTATAATTACGGGATTGGGTAGAAAGTATAAATTTTTTAAAAAATCTTCACGGTTCCATAATTACGCAATTGCCAATGTCATAATTACCGAATTGGACAGAAGGTGTAAAATTTTTTCAAAAATCTTTACGAATCCTTTGAATTTTTGAAAAAAATTACACTTTCTACTCAATTTTGTAATTATGAAATTGGATATTACAGATATGTTGACGTTTATCTAAAGCTGGAAGAAAAATAGTTAGTAAGTTAATTGGCCCCCGAACAGTGGCCATTTTCGCCAATTTCCCTGTTAATTGGTCTATTTCACGTTAGGTTAGGCCGTTAGGTTGGGTTATCGACGTATTAGGTACCCGTTTTCTTATTTTAAAAATATTCAAGGTTCTTATTTCAACTTTTCTAACACTCCTAAATATAATAAATAACTCACAAAAATAGGATCAGAAACTCACAGTTGTTTAAGATTCGACATGGTGCCAAGGAAATCAGGTACCGGTCCACTCAAGCTGTTATTATGCAAATCTCTGCAAAAAAAAAAATAATAACAAATTTACAAAAATAACCAATAATAATTGTTTTACAAAATATAAATACATATATTAATGATATATAACTATTTAATTAAAATTGTAAACTCACATTATTTCAAGAGCATCCATGCTACTAAAGTCTGGAAGTCGTCCAGATAGGTTGAAGCCATTAAGATTTCTGCAACAACAACAACAACAAAAATCATATATTTTATTTGTTAAAAATTAAAACCATAATTAATTAAACTAATTAATTATTTTGCGAAAGGAGAAAAGACGATTTTTACAATGATGTCACACGAGGTCTGAGCTCATCGTTGCATTCTATCCAGTCCCATGAATATGGTGCCGGAAGACACGGGTCTCCGCCCCATTCTTGTAAAATGCCAAACGTATTTTGGAGAGAAACCAAACCTTCGACTGCATCAACAGACCGAAAAATATATAATAAAAAGAAAAAAATAATATTTGATATGAAGTGGTATTGGTCATGGAGGAGGTTTATATGATAAGAAATTGTGTCATGTAAAATTAAAGTTAAAGTTATACTAGAAAAGAAAATTAAAGATGTTAAAGAAAAAGAATATACCATCGTTGTTGTTGGTTCCATTGGTTAGGGCGTCACTGATCGAAAACATCTCGATGGCACTGAGGAGAGGGGGAAGCGTGGAATCACCCGTACTAACTATGTGAAAGTTGGTGTCAGCGGTGACAGAGAGATTAGAGATGAAATATTCAGTCACGTTTCCAAAATGCGGTACAATCGGGAGTGAGAACGGTATAGTGTCTATATAGATTCTAAAAGATCGTGTTTCTGTAGAATTGCGTCGTTTGACCTCGGTGAAATAGAAGTTTATGTACATTGGATAACGAATTGGGTACCCAATGACATCAAATCCCAAGGTTATGTATTGACTTGTGTTTGGTGTTGTCATTGCGCTTTTCAAAACCGCTTGAGGAGGACTGTCGGACGTATTAGCATCGATGCTAGATGCCTCATTAGCGACAAGTAGTAGTCCATCACCAAGGATTGCGGCATCCCACGCTCGATCATAAGGGTCTAACGGAGACCTTGGAAATTAAAAAAAGATATGCTCTAATCAGTTATTCGAAAACATGGATAAATAAAATTGAACTATATACCAAATCGATCCGATACATCCCACCCTCTTCAAGCTTATAATCAACATTACTACAGGAACCACTTTTTTAAATGCACAACTTTAGATAAAAAAACCGTATGATAAAAAGGGTCGGATATTTCAAAGTCTTTTTTTTGCACGGTTATTTGGTTTTGTAACCATTTTGCAACCACCCTACGTTGCAGCCTAAAAATCATGCTATCGGAAGTATTAAAACATAGTATTGTTTCAGTCCTTTGGCTCGTATTTATAAACTTAGGCGAAAGATCATGTGAGAAGCTAAGTTAACGCGAGAAACCTGAAAAGTGTATTTAAATCATTGATCACTTTTAATCTCAAGCTCACCCATGAATCACGCTTGATATGGGGATTGATCCGATGCATCTCATTCTAATGTACATCCGACATTTGATAACTATTTCTGGCAGTCTGACACTTTTCACGTTAACTTAACTTCTCACCGAAACTTAACTCTATAAATTTAATATAGCATTATAGGGTATAGAAAATAGTACCAAGTATTTTAGATTTATAAATATAAAAAAAGACGGGATGTAAGAATATTTATGCTAGATTTAAATATAGCATTACTTTTACATTACTCTAAAGTAAGAATATTTTTGAGTGGATCAATTGTGATTTACCAAAAATCTTAAATATTATATTGTTTATTTGATTGATTAACCTTATATTTATATTTAAGATCAAAAACAATGTTGACATTCAAAGGGGAAAAAACGTAAGAATATTTTGGAAACTAAAAGATTTTGTGTATATATATATATATATACACGATAATAGTTTATTAAAAATTTACTTGTACAATACAATGAGATATATTTGAATTTTAGTGTTACATTTTTTATATTATCTTTGTTAATTTTACAATACGGTTTTGTGTGGCTTTTTCGTTTTGTGTGGTTTTTTGAGGAAAAACGATAATACTTTTATGTTTAATAAAATATAAATTTTGAAGAACCTGTAAAACTTTAAAAAAGGTATATCAATATTCGTATTATCAAATTAGCAAACAAAAAGTTCTTGTATTTTGTATAATTTGTTTAACTAAAATTTGATTATAATTTAATATAGGTCTAATAACAAATTAACTTATTTTAGATTAACTAATGTAATGTTTTTTATAAAGATAACAATTAAGTATTTTATTAAAATAAAATTATTATTATTAATTATATGTTAAATTCTTTATATTTAAAATGAGTTGTTTATCAAGTACTTGATTATGTTTATTAATTATTTATAAATTCAAACATATATTCAACTTTAAAAAGCTAACTCATTCACTATTATAGTATTACTTATAACCTTGAATTTTAAGTAATAGGAGTGCTTAATTAAAAAAAATCCTTTTAGTACTTTGTCTCACATGCTTTATACTATGATATAGATAGTTAATATTTTATAATTTAGGGAACAGTTCAAACGACAATACCCCTATTTAACGAAAATGCAAGAACATTCATGAGCCTCAAAATTATTTAAACCATAATTATAATTAAAAGAAAAAAGTAAATAATTAAGGATAATGTGATTTCGTATTTATCTATAACATTATTAAACTCAGTTTCCCTAATCAAGCACAAATAATTGTGAACTTTATCCTTATTGATTTTCGATTATAACATTATAAAAAAATTATCACATCAATATCATAGCAAAATCACATCATAAGAAGTCGTTGAATCAAAGCAGTATCACATTATATCACAACAAAATCAAATCATTATTACATCATAAGAGAAGTCTTTGATTCATCAAAACATTATCTTATCACAACAAAATCTTATATTTTTTATAGTAGGAAATAATTTGGAGGCTTAAAAGGGTTCTCGTATTTTTGTAAAATAACAATGTTTTCTTGTTTGCACCCTCCATTATAATTTATATACCCTTAGAAACTTAAAAAATAAAATACTTTATAACATTATAGTATAGATAAATATAAACACTATTTAGAGATAATACAATTGCATACCTTATAGTTTCATTTAAGCCATAACCAACCCTGTAGTTCATGAATAACGCGTGATTCGAACCAATATGGTGGTATGCTTGTGGGTCGACGCTACGTACTTCAAGAGACGATATAAACGGAAACTGGTTTGGATTTGTTTGCGCCACACATACGCTAATAACTTTTCTTTTCACAAAGTAAATGGCTTCATAATACCCCGATTGCGAAGTATTTACAGTGACCCAAAAATTCCCGTCGAAATGAAGGTCAAACGTCGGGGGAGTTGACTTTCCGTCATAGTTCCCGTAGTTAAAAGCCACACGAACCAAAACTTTTCCCCCCTCTTCCGCTTCTATGGAATAGCAATTCTTTTTACGGGTGGTGAAAGCCCTCAAGGTGTCGTAAACACGACCTAGCGAGTAATTAGATTGTACGGTGTGAGATACACCATTCGAGATCAAATCACTGTCTCCTGTCCAAACGATCGAGTTTTCATCCGTGTAAGAACGCGAAGCCCCACAATCAATGCTCACGAACACTGCAAAGAAAAACAGCCAAAACCCGAAATCTTTTATAATCTTTATATATTGACACCTGAACCCCTGACCTCTAGAAAAGCCAGGACGTATCAGTAACTTAGATACTGCTAGATCAGTTGATTCAGAAACACATATTTCATATGAGTTACTTAAGGCTATCAGTTGGATATCAATTAAAACGATACGACGGAAAAAGCTTACCGCTGCCGGAGACGGAAATAGTAGATAGAAGGATTAGGAGGAGGGGATGAATTAGAAGCCATGAATGAATGGCCATGGAGGATAGATAAGAAAAATAGGAGGAGGGATCTAGTAGGAGATGAATTGAAATGGTCTTTATACTCATTAGTTGTTGACTTGGGATAAAATAATTGAGATTGGTATTATTTGATTTTCAAGACAAAATTCTAATTCAAAAGAGTCGACATAATATATCTCATATATATATCTATATCATATTATCATATATACAAGAAATAATGTCGACATAATATAAAGTTTTTGGCTTAAAGAAAAATTATGTCTTAAAAGAAAACAAAAGTTTGAAGGGAATTTTCAAATTTATTGAAAATGGCGGTTTACAAGTGGGCATGTGAAAGTGCCTCTTTTTTCTGGAGGTTGACTCTGTAAGTTAAGTCAACGTCAACGACTCAACAACATGCAAAGGCCAATTCTAACACACCTTCTCAAGAAAACCACTATTTCGATCTAGTGATGGCCAAATTCCGGGCTCGGGCCGGGCCGGGCTAGAANCGGGTTGCTACAGTAACGGTCTGAACCGGTTTAGCTCTGAACCGGTTCGGTTCGGGCCGGGCTGCGAGCAATATAACCTAAATCGCTGATCCATGGTTGCTGAACCGGAAAACCCAAACCGGTTCGGGCCGGGTCCAAAACCGGTTTGGGGTGTTTTACATCGAATTTTGTATTTTTTTTATCTTTGTTTGATTTTT
>LUCG01216713.1:0-12108 GCA_001633085.1 Carthamus tinctorius | reverse complement strand
ATAAATAATATATAATTTATAAATAATTATATATACTAATATAAATGAACGAACATAAACGAAAAGTTCACGAACATAAACGAACGTTCACGAATATAATTGAACGAACGAGGACGTTGTTCGCGTTCGTTCGTTTATTTAAATGAGCGTAAAATCTTGTTCGTGTTCGTTCATTTATTAAACGAACGAACATAAACAAACTTCTCGTCGAACAAAATCACAAAAATCTTGTTCGTGTTCGTTTATTTATTAAATAAACGAACATAAACAAATTTCTCGTCGAATAAAATCACAAAACGGTTCATGAAAAAAAAAATAAAATAAAATAAAATAAAACATTCGGTTTGTTCACAGGCCTACCTACAACCACAAGGAAAGGGGACACCTTAATACAACTCCAAATGTAAACATTGGAAATTTTTTTTTGAGAAATTAATAATTAATGCATTTAATTAATTATACGTGTTGTGTTGTATCCTTGGGTTTTCTTGTCTAGACCGCCATCTTGGCAACTTCCCAACTGCTTTCTTTCTTTCTTCAAAATCTGTGTGTTGTATTTTAATTAGTCGGCGTTATAATTCAATTCAATTCAAATTCAACCAAACTTACTTCCAATTTATACCTAAAACTATCTTCTTTTCATCAAATCAAATCAAATTTCAACCAAGAATTAGGGTTCTTGTTTCTTTGTAGGTGGTGTTCTTTTGTTAATCGTGATTTCTGTGTGTGAAATTTTTTAATGGTGGAGGTAGAGATCAAAAAAGGCAAGAAGCTTGCCAATGGCGGTGATAAGAACAACAGGAGGATATGGAGGTGGATGCTTTTTGGTGCTGTGGTAGCAGTTTTACTTGCTACCTCCCTATTTCCATGGCGGCATTCTCGGAGATTCTCTTTCATTCCTTCTTCTTGCCTTTGCTCTGAGGTTTTATCATTTTCTCCCTCCCTCTCTCTCTCTCTCTCACACACACACACACAAACACAGAAACACACACATGTTTTTGAAGAATTGTAGCTGATTTATGTAAATTAACGGAAGTTCTTGAGATTCAAGCGTTTTGAAATAGATTAGATTTCTAGCGATCCTGACTACGTATTTATGTGATCGACAGTTAGAGAATTGGAGTTGAACTTTGATGGAGTTCGAATTTCATACACTATTTCTGCAATCGGAAGTTATTAAACATAAATTAGACAATGTGCGCTAGGTTAGAATATGTATTCAAGTCCATTTAGATGTGATTCTAGTCACCAATCTTCTGAATCAGTTTCTGGTGAATTTAGGTGATTTGTAGATGCTTAGAATTAGCCTGGGTGAATTTAGGTAAGTATTACTAACTTGAGTTTTCTCCTTGTTTGTCAAGCAGGATTCTCACAAATATACAGGCATTGTTGAAGATTGTTGTTGTGATTATGAGACAGTTGACAGTGTTAATGGAGCAGTTTTATATCCCTTGTTGCAAGATCTTGTTACGACTCCCTTCTTCCGATATTTTAAGGTATTGTTTGAATTGATTATTCCCTTTGGAGTAAAATTAGGTACTTTTTAAAGTCATTTTACTAGTAGTTGAAGTTCATATCTTGAATTTTTAGGTCTGCTAGATTTTATGGAATTTTGGTCTTCGTGTTGTGTGTATGGTGTATCATGTATGCCTGGTCTTTTCGATTCTGTATTCATCTCTGTTGGTGTATATTAGGCAAATAACATTAAAATTTAACATTAAACTTGGTTAAAAGCTCGATCATAATGCTACTTTCTGATTCTGATACTTTCCAAAGGATTGTGGAAATGTCTGCAGCATATGGAGAGCTTTCCAAGCTGATAATTGTGGTTTTCACTTCATTTTATTAATTGTCATTTGGTTAATATCCCGTAGAAGTCCAAATGATGGTAGAGCAACTGAGACCCATTATATCAAGTGCTTGATCAGATAGTTCAACTAAAAACCATGCTCCTTGTTATGTGTCTACCACAGTTTCTCTTTCTGAACAATCAATTTCGGTACTGCGTAAATATAAACAATTGTATCTGAATTCTTTTAATTGAGGCATATTTTAGGGTAAAATGGAGATGATGTGGTGTCTTGAAAAGAAACAAGTAAACCATAAAAAACACAACTTATCTATTGAGGTTCTGTCAGGCCAGGGGTGTTGTGCTCTTCAAGTTCTTGAGCCACCAACAAATTTGTCAGGAGATTGGTTACATAAAGTACAAAGATTAAGGTTGGTATGTGGCCCCATGAGGACGAAGTTGAAGAAAACTGAGGATGTTTTATGTTTCTTGAAAGTAATGTCTTGGCCTCACGGGTAATATTAACCTACTTGTAGTCAAGACACTCTGGGAAAATAGGGGTACTATAACGACAATAGAGTATCAGTGAACATATATGTAACTGGAAGAACAGATCTCACATAGATAAGTACATCTACTTTAATACTTAGCTTTGAGACATCTTATTTCTTTTAATACCTTGTTCTTTAAGACAACATCTTTACTCTTATCCTCCTCCATCAAGGCATCAATCTTACATCTCTTTTAGTACTGTCATAGCTTGCTCGTTTACTGTTGTTGTTTCGTAATTCGAAAGGTTCTAGCAATTCGTATTTAATTGTTTATGTGTACTTGTTTGTATCTGAGAAGGAGAACTCAGACATATATGAAATGGAATAAAGACGGACCAAAATTTATGGCATTTCTTTCCAGCTTTGTTAGTCAAAGAACATTGAGTTAAGTTCAGTTGAGCCAATATGAAAAATATACCAACTCACTCATGGCATGACTGTATCTCCTTAAAGTAGAAAGAGGGTTCTCCTGGAGAGAAGGTGAAAAATACTTTTAATAGTAGTTAGGTTTCTAGTTTATTCTTGAATCATTTGACTGCTTTTTGTATGAGTGGTTATGGTCTTGATGTTGTTGGATCTTTTTACAGGTTAAGCTTTGGTGCGATTGCCCCTTCTGGCCTGATGATGGCATGTGCCGGCTGCGTGATTGCAGTGTATGTGAATGTCCAGAAAATGAATTTCCAGAACCTTTTAAGAGGCCATCACTGCATGGTCTTGCAAAAGATGATCTTATATGTCAAGAGGGAAAACCGGAGGCTGTTGTTGATCGTACTCTAGATGCTAAGGTATTTAGAGGCTGGCCAGAAGTAGATAATCCATGGACTAATGATGATGAAACTGATAATGGTGATCCCCTACTTTACTTTCAATATGTCCTTCATGTGTTTTCGTTACAAAGTCATTTTTAGGAGTTCTGCCTTTTGTTACTATTGGGAACTATCTTTAGATTTATCGAAATTCTCTAATCTGCAGGTGAAATGACATATGTCAATTTGCAACTGAATCCCGAACGTTACACGGGCTACACAGGTCCATCAGCCAGAAGAATATGGGATGCTGTATATTCAGAAAATTGTCCAAGATGTAAGTCGAGGATTCCCATTTGGACAATATTACCATGCCTTTTGTTTTAGTTAAGTGCTGCACAGATTCTTTATATGGAGTTGCAGTTAGACAAACATGTTACCCCTGTCTTCCAGTGCTGAGGCGGATTGGTTATCGCTCGGGGGGTTCATAGCGCCCTAACCGAGTTCGAGCCTTCCCGTATGCATGCCTGGGGACATTTAAGTGGGGCCATGTTTAGCCCCCAAAATTGCCGGGGATTAGTCGGGCTTTGGCCCGGACACCCTTCCAAAAAAAACATGTTACCCCTCATATCAGAACATGATTCATACCTCATACATGTCCGAGAAACTGTTTTTCTAATTCGTTTCAGTTTCTGGAGAGCTTTTGGTACCCAAATTGCTCGATACTTTGAATATTCTTTTTGGCCTTACATTCACTTGTTGTGGTGTTTTTCCAATAAAGAAGCGCATGCTAGTTTTTGGAGTCTAATTTCTGGCCCTTTAGTCATTATGATGCTTTTATTAATATAGCCAGTTACCCACCCAAGTCAGGGCACATGCTCTTTGAGATGCTTAGTTATTTCATGTTCAAATGCACAGTTGAAAGAAACAACTAAACTGGAAATATGTGTCTAGAATTGAAGTGTATCTGTATGTCAATTTCTTGAAAAGTTCGTTTATGATACTAAACAAATGAACTCTTTGAAATCACCTTGTTATGCAGATTCATCTGGGGAAAGTTGCCAAGAGAAGAAAGTATTATACAAGTTGATATCTGGTCTTCATTCCTCAATTTCTATCCACATAGCTGCTGATTATCTCCTTGATGAGACTAGAAATCAGGTCTGTATCCTTAAGGCTACATGTAGTGTTTACCCATATACATCTAGGGTTGGGTTCCGGTGAGAAGTGGAGTTATCATGAGAAGGGTAAGAAGGGATCTCCACCCTTGGATGCACATTAGGATGGGATGCACCAGATCAATTCCCTATTAAGCACAATTTGGGTTTTTTTGGTTAAAAGTGATCAATAGTCCGGATCCCTTCTTACCCTTCCCATGTTAACGTTTTTCTCACACGATCCTTCGCCTATACATCTATATGTAGAATTTAGTCTGCAATGTGACAGTTCGAAGTAATTAATTAGAAATAGTTCTCTTTAAGCTCTCTCCCAAAGTAGTGAACCATCCACCAGTGACATTAGATACATATCTATATGGGATAGTAAAACCTCAATTAAGAGACTTTTCATGCCGTGTTCACAAATAAACTAATTATTCATTGGCTTCAATTCAGTGGGGTGCAAATCTTCAGTTGATGTATGACCGTGTCTTGAAACATCCCGAGCGTGTGCAAAACTTGTACTTCACTTTCCTCTTCGTTCTCAGAGCTGTGACAAAAGTAAGCACTCTTGGTACCATAAAACTTCATCAAATTTTATTGCAAATGTATATTCTCTCCTGAATGAGCTTTTGTGTGTCTTTAATGTATTACAGGCAGCCCCCTACTTGGAGGAGGCTGAGTATGACTCTGGTAACCATCTGGAGGATCTGAAAGCCCATTCCTTGATTCGACAACTAATTCACAATCCCAAACTACAAGCTGCATGCCCTCTTCCGTTTGATGAGGCTAAACTTTGGCAAGGTCAAAGTGGACCCGAACTGAAGCAACAGATCCAAAATCAGTTTAGGAACATAAGGTTTCAATTTAAACTCTATATTATTCCCTTTAGCCAAAAAAAGGTCCATATTTGGTTGGCTGGCTTTTTCGCATCAAATGAGTTGCTTTTTAACGACAAAATCTATTTAGAACAACATTAAACTATTTAGAAATTACGAAAGAACTTTTTCCAAGCTACGAAACTGGATATTGTTGAGAAGTATATGTATAGCTTGTTATGCCCCCGTAGAGTTCCAGCTAAATCAAAGACTATTTAAATTTTCGAGATATTTGATTTAAGGTTTATTTAGCTAAATGACCTCCTGACAAGTGCTTTGTAAATCCACGACCCTCTAACAAGTTTCTAGGCATTCTTGTGGGGTCCTTTAGGTAAATGACCTTCAATGATTTTTAATTAAATATATGACCTTGCTTATATAAGAAAAAATGGGTTTATACTTAATGAGAAGGTCATGAATTTAATTAAAATCTCATTTAAGGTTATATACCTAAATTCTTGTGTATGGAAGTGACATTTTTCTTTTAAGCAATGACACTTTCAAGCCGGTCAAAAAAAAAACTTGTCAAAAGGTCATTTAACCAAAGGACCCTTTTGTTATATGGTGAAGAATCGTGTGAGAAGTTGAGTTAACAGTGAGAAGCGGGAGAAGTAATCTGAACCCTTGATCTCTTTTAATCTCACGCCCTCCCATGATTTATGCTTTAGAAGGGAATTGCTCCGGTGCATCTCATCCTAATGTGCATCCAACTGTTGATAACCACTTCTCACGCTTCTCATGTTAACCTTAACTTCTCACCGCAACCCAACCCTGTGTGATATTTGCTTTCCTTTTATAGATTGTGATGCTATTGTCATCCTGTATCACTATTTGTAACCGAAGCTTGTATATGTTGCAGTGCCCTTATGGATTGTGTAGGGTGTGAAAAGTGCCGTCTGTGGGGAAAACTTCAGGTTCTTGGCCTCGGGACTGCTCTAAAAATCCTATTCTCGGTTGATGGTCAGAAACACCCAGAGCAGCCTGTGAGCATTATATACATCGGCTTTTCTTTTTTAAAGTTTGACAGCCCTGCTTTGAAGCTTTCAATATCTTTACGAATCAAAGTTCTTGTTTTTTTTATGTTCATATTTTTTACTGGATCACAGCTGCAGTTGCAAAGAAATGAAGTGATTGCACTGATGAATCTGCTGAATCGGCTCTCGGAGTCGCTAAAATCAGTCACTGATATGGGTTCTTCCGCTGCGATGGACGGGTTGGTTTCAGAACATCAAGCAATCCGTGTAATTCAGAGGCTACAGGAATTATGGAGGACAAATTGGTAATCTTCTTTCTCTCGTATCTTTGAAGTTCATGGTTCTTACTTATGCAGAAGTTGTGGTCTTCACGGGAACAACTGTTCTACCATTTGGGGACTTAGGTTGCACATAGCCTATTTTTTATCCAGTAGGCTTAATACAGCAAACCAAGCCCTTTTTTTGCGGACTTGATAGCATGCCCTTACCCGCTTAATAAGCGCGGGGCTTACCCATGGGATAGTGGACCTAAAAATCTTTTTTACTTCTTGAAAAAACATAACCTATGCAAAATAATTCAAAATACCCATTTAATTCAAAGGAAATTTTGAGATTTAAGGTCGTTGCCAAGTATATGGGAAATCGGGAATTAGGTCCTCCGAAATTTTAATTATAAAAATATAAACCAGCCAGCCGGGCCTGTCCTGAGTTCTTTTGGCTTCGCCCATTTAACGAGCCTGTGTGGGTCCATCCATTTTGTTAGAATGGTTGTCCAAACCACGTTTCTAGCGGTTGTCATGTTTGTGAACAACTTTAATTTAAGCTAGAAGACAGGCCTATATATATATGGGCCTAATCAAATGAGAACTTGGTAGTTTGTTATAACTGTGAGATCCAATATGAACCAATCATTTTATTAAATTAATTGTTTTTTCCTATTTATTAGGGCCTATAACCTATTGGCGGTTTTTTGGGATTATATTAATATATTTTTATAACCATTGATTAATAAAATGTATGGATGAGATTGGATCTCACAGTTATCACAAACTAAACAATTCTCCCTTGAATGGCCAGGATCAAACATGGACAATATCTATTTAAAAGAGCACGAGAACCAACAAAATCATGTATGATTCATGCGACTTTGCAAGTCGCCCACATGGCTTTTTTCAAAAGTTTTTTAGATAAGGTTCAGCTAGGCTTCACCTAGACTACATCCTTGGCAATTTAAAACTGAACGAAAATTCGGTTGTCTGAGACTAAGCCTGGCCACAAGATGTGCATGAAGGGATTCGAACCTGGGGTGAATGGGATACCATCCACATCCCCCACAGGCCTTACTGCTACGCCACAAGCCTTGTGGTTGCTTTTTTCAAAAGTTAATGCAGTATCATATGTGATTTTTTTGGTTCTCGCACTCTTTTAAATATGTATTATTCTCGTTTGAACCTGATATATAATATATGTATATATTCCAACCCTTGCTTTCGAGTGGGATGATCTGGATTCGTTTGGTTTGTTTTGAAGTTCATGGTCTTGATCTGCCACTTTGTTTTCAGGTGGAAGAATGTGCCAGTTTCACCGCTATCGTGAACTTGCAATGCTCTAGCCAAATCGGAGATAGATGAGGTAAATTGAGGATACACACATACTTGTGAATAGAGGGGCGAAAACACCACATGTAATATGCCAATGTAATATGGACGGACTTCCGTGGTTTCGAGGTGTAACTTGTAACGTGTTTCCTACCTGTAGGAAGGAACAAACTTTTGTATCTTGTTAGAACTTTAAAGGTGGTGGTGTTTTTGGACCTCTTTTGCAGCCTGTAAATGTGGCTAGAATTAAAGTTAAAAATTTACATGTTTCTTCATCACTTCATTGTCATCAACTTATTATATGACACTTACTATGGCAACAATCCGTTTTAATGGTCGAGAATGTTACCAGATAAAGCTACCGAGGGTGTTGACTCCTCCTGGAAAATGTTACTCGTTAAGCATTGGGGAAACAACCCCTTAAGTATTCTAAGATAACTCCGACAACAAAATTGAACCATGTCTATAACGATCGACTCCAACCTCGTGTATCTAATTGTCCAGAAAAACCTAGCGAGAAGACAATAAATTGTTCACCCTTGAGTGGTTTTTTTGCATATAACGATTGACTCAAACCTTAAACCTCGTGTAAATTCATAAGAATGCCTAAAAGGTCACTTTCATACCTAAAACAATATTTTGTTTACGAATATCAACTGTGCAATAGTACGAACCCCGTTGAGGTCTTCATAGGTCCGCCCTCGTAGTATGTCACATTCTATTTATTTATGTAATTAAAGTTAAAGAATAACTTAATAGTCAATTACACATATCTTAGATTTCAACTAATTATAACTGGGTTTAAGACCGGCCTAATTGGTTACATATGTCGATTACCTTTAATGGGCTCGGTCATAATTAGTTACAATTTACAAACCCATATCTAGTTAAACCAAATTGTCTATCTAGGGTTGTTATCCGCTACAAACTACATAGATTGTACAAACTATATAAACCAATCCGATCCATAGATTTATTTCATTAACGGTTGTGAAAGATCGATGGCAAATGGATAAATACAATGAATATTGATTTTTATTTTAAAAAATTAAAAGGTAAGTAAGGGTATTTAGGTCCAAAAAAAGAAATGCAAATTTATCTCCATCCAAAATAAATCGGGATTCATATCCTGGAATTTACTCCCATTGAATCAATCCAATTGATTTTAATTTTTTGTTTTATTTTAAATTGTTGCATAATCTAATTGATTTTATTTTTTTGTTTTATTTAAATTGTTGCATATGTAGTTGTTGTAGGATGAAGTGTTGTGAATTGGTTTCATCATGATCGTCATCATAGTATTATATGCATTCATGAATAAATGTTTTTATTCATGATTATAGATTCATAAATAAGTGTTTCTATTCATGATCGTAGATTCATGAATAGGTGTTTTTATTCATGATCATAGATTCATGAATAGGTGTGTTTATTCATGATTATAGATTCATGAATAAATCTTGCATTCAAGAATAAAAATAGATTTCTTTTAAATAAATTAGAATTTTGATTGTGATGCAATCACTAAAAAATAGGGATTCTTTCAAATTAATCCTTAAATTTCAAATTGACCATATTGTCCCTATTTGAATTATTATTAATATTAAAAACTAAATTTAACAAAATAAATCTAATGGTGTAAAAGTGGTTTGCATAGTTTGCATAAACTAAGTGGTTTGTAATTGAAATGTCCCCTATAATACCAACTAGTTAAATAAGTTTCATAACTCAATCCAATCAAACCTATACAGGTTGGGGGGGGGGATCATTGATATTTGATAGGTTATGACATTTTAAAAATCTGTTCGTGAAACATATTTAAATGTAAAAATAAATACAATCTCTAGGTTAGATTCACGTTGATTTAGATGTTAACTAACTAGAAATTTAAACCGTTCATAATTGACTAAAATCATTAGCTTAATATAAACAAAAATGGTTGAACAATTTGTGAAGGCCTATGACATATAGAAAGGGTACCTGGTTCACCAAGTTGGATGGGATTCAAACAAATTTGGCTTACTTCCAACCCAATAACTAACGAGCCGTTTTACCTACACTGATTGTTACCGCCCTTATTGGTCAACATTTTCGGGCATCAAAATGAATTATTGGTAAGAGCCTTTTACCTAATAAACGTTGACCAGGTAAGATTCTTTTCCCCTATAGCAAGATATTGTCCGTTTTGGCCCCTCGAAGGATTTCCACCTGACGGTTTTGTTCCTGGCATGGACCCAAGTCCATCCAAAAGGCCTTTTGCAATGTAAGGTATCTACACCTCTTATAAGGAATGCTTAGTTCTTCCTCACCAACCGATATGAGATCTCACACATATGATCCATCCAATCCAATGGATGATTGAATCTGATCGGTTCCATTAATTAGATGTTACTATTGGTGATCAATTGAATAGCATTAGATCTATCCAATATTTTGATACAGTTTTCAACTATTTGAATGGTAGTTATATTATAATTGGATGGGTAATTGAATTGTCATTAGATGATCATTAGATTTGATCGGTTCAATTTTATTGAATTATGGATTGTGTCTTTCAAGAACCGACTGATCCAATTTGAATGTTGAAATCTGAATCTAGTCCGATCCAATTACAACTAGATATCTTATTATGGTCGATTGATTCTAATTTAGTTGGTTGGTTTTAAATTGGATAGGATGGATTTCTACATACCCCCTATTGATAACCGACGAACCATCTCTAAACCTTTTTCCAAAATAGAGAAAATTGACGTTTTAGACATTTTTTTAGCTCAAACAAATCCTTCAAAATGGAGAAAGTACGAGAAAAAGTTTACTATTTTTTTAGATTCGGAGATATCTCCAAAAAGTTAATTTTTATTATATTACATTAATAAGAAATCTTAAAATAAAATGTTGATAGATGTAAAAATATAATATTTTTTAGATACAAAATATTTTAATAATTAACGATGTAATATTTAAAACAGAATAAAACATGAATTTTTTTTAATTTTTTTTTTAGATTTTGGTTTTTGTTAATCAGTGAATATTCGTGGGAGATGATCCTCTTATTGGATAAGTGGGTCTTACCCGTTCAGAGATGACCGCCTAAAAATGCACCATCAATCTTTAGTGGAAAAACAGAGCAAAGAGACGACTACGGAGAAAAGAGGGAAAAAAAAGGGGGAAGAAAGAGAGAGAGAAGAAGAAGAAGCCAAAATTGCAAGAAAGTAAATGAGGGAAGAAGGAATCAGCTCATCGGGAGACCCATTGCTGTTCCCCAATTCGTCTCCTACTCCTGCTGCCAGGTATGTAACCCTAACCCTAATTCCTTCCATCAATCACACCAACACATTCTTCTTCTTCTTCTATAGGGTTTTCGTTTGTATATATATACTAATTGAATCTTACCTGATCTCTACTCGCTCACAATCACATTAGCTTCAATGTATGTTTGAGTAGTTATTACGAAAACCCTAGACTCTAATCTCAATTGTAGTTTGATTTCTAGGGTGTTTTGTTTCGTGGATTGTTAGTTGTTACACTGTTGTATTCAGCTCCGAATTGTTTTTGTTTTTTTCGAATTGAAGCTTGTGTATATGAATTCACATAGATTCAATCTAGGGATATAAATTTATTGCATTGGATATCAAGTTTGAAGTAATTTTGAATTTAAAGCGGGGATTCCAAAATTAGGGAAGCATTTTGATTTTTGTTACTCCACTTTGTGAAATGTCATGAACAAGGAAATATTTGATTCTAATATGTAGTTATCTGTTGGTAGTGTGGACTAATTTAGAAAAGTACTACCAAAAATCATAAATGTGATTGTTTAAGAAGTGATGAATTTTGATTAATTTTGGTCAAAGGGAGTTAAAGATCTTCCAAAACTGCATGTGACTAGTACTATCAGTATTGGTTATGTGTAGGTAACTGCACTGCATTTTATCATTTTAGCAACTGCGTTGTTTTTTATGCGGTGAATTTGTGATACCAAACGATGGAATGTAAGAAGGATCAAGTTGCTTGAAAGTATAAAAATCTAGCATTAATGGGTGTTGCTTGAAAAATGAAAAGGTTGACATTCCAGAATTTTGTATCTATAGGCATAGTTGTTAAACTCGTACGAGTCACGAGTCGAGTCGTACGAGTCGAGTCAAATTACACTAGAAACGAGCCGACTCGTAAGATGACTCGTTAGGCACCCTGACTCAGTTCATGACTCGCTTTTTTTACGAGTCGAGTCACGAGTCGAGTCGGCCGAGTCGAAGAGAAAGACAAATGTCCACTGGTTTTTGATTCATAGTGACTGGTCCGTCAACCCCCATCCAAATCATACCCCATTTTAAGCATAGATAGATGAAGAAACTAAAAAAGTACAAAGTTAGAAGCTTTTTTTGATATAAACCTAAGATTGACTTGCAGATTTGTCA
>LUCG01216705.1:0-18068 GCA_001633085.1 Carthamus tinctorius | reverse complement strand
ATATATATCTCCCTCCCTCCCTCCCTCCTGATGACCTCTTGCTATTGTTGTCTTCATCTAACTGGTGCATCAAAAGACCTTCGTGCAAAATATATAACTGATAAAATCAACTTTGCTCAATTTCAAAAATTACAAGTCTTCAGATGATGGAATACATGCATACAACGCTCACCTAAATAAGCACTGAATGCTGCCACTTAACTACTTAATTACAAGCCTGACTGGAGGATCTAGGACCATATATTTGACAGGCTAATTCCATAGGTTTTAACTTGTTAACCCGCTTTTTGAATAAGTGAAGCAAACTTACTGTTGTGGCAAGGCTTGCACTTACAAAAACTTATCCATAAAGCAGGCTCCATAGATGAATGAAAGAGTTGGAGCTTTTTGCCAAGGGTCTTCCAATAAATGATCCTCTAGGCTCTAACACAATGCTTTTGCTTCCTACTGAAAAAAGATTGTGCAAAATGAAAGAACCTAACAGTCAATCAGTTGAAAGTTGGAGGAGAAAGAGGCTAAATCAAAGAAGATGAGAGGTTAGCAGAGAAGGACAATGTTTCATTTGTGCTTCCATTTATAATGCTCCTTCCTTCTACAAGGTTTGATTTGGCACATAGCGTTAGCATATTGATAACTCCCATTTTGAGTGTTATTTACACATTGTCCGTGTGTGTTTTTCTTCCATTTTAGTATGTCTTTTCCCTTTATGTGTTTGGGTTTCTCTTTTTTGTTCATTTATTTTCGTCTGGAGCTGATGAGGATAAAAGTTTGTACTTTCCTAGTTGTATTTTTTAATATTGGTTAANCAAACAAAAAAAAAAGCAACAACAGAAATTTGATGACGATGATTATCATATGATGAAGATGCTAGGAAGCCAAGAAAAGTCAAAAAAAATCCCATGCTAATGGAGAATCATGACATTTGAGGAAAATCTGCAGCAAAGTACATCAGGCCGGAGGCAAAAGGACAACACTTTGTGATCAGTGGTCAGAGTGGAGAGCAACTGCACCAAAGTTGGCAAAAGCTCTAGCCATTGGTTTCTAGTTTTTCTTCATATTTCTAGTTGTCTCGTTGTCGTGATTACAGAAACACTTCAATTTAACTTCAGCATTTTAATGTCTTTATACCTTCTTTGTTCCTTTATTGTTGAAATTCAGTATGAGCTAAACATCCTTTTGGGTGTGGTTGTAAGTAGAACCTAAGATAGTAGATAGCACTTAGGTGTCATCATCGTGACTAACTCTTGGGCTTGGTCACTCGAGTCAAGAACTTCCAATCAACACGAACAAGCCGATCACTTGAAAGTTTTAATGTTAGGTCTTAGACCCAGAATGGGAAGATTGTGAACCAGGGCTTGGATGACGCGTGAAGGCTTGGAAGAGTCTCCTATAACCAGATAGGAATATGGGTTTCTGCATGGTTTTGTTGCTAGGGTTCAACACTGGTTGAGTTGTGATGTTACATAGGAATGTGAACACCAAATCCAAAGTGATAGAATCATAGAACTTTGGTTCCAAGAAATCTACCTAGTTCGGCCGGCAATCCCTTGATTGGCAAAGTGGTCACTTTGTGATGGGATAATGGTCACTACCTATTAAGATCAACTTTTGGAAGGAATAGTGACTAAATCCCTTGACATTAAAGTTGCTACCATTCTCTTAGGCGATGCTTACACCCATACCCACTTTTTAATTACTTGTTTGCACTTCCTTGTGAAAAGCGTCCAACACTCAAAAGATATTTTCTTCTCTCTAACCAAATCAGTGTGTTCTCTACTAATACTAGTAACTTTGAAGTCCAATCACAGTGACTGGTGTGCAGTTGCACTTTCCACTGTGGAGACATAGTGTCCACTTTTGCAACCTATATTTAAGCCATCACATATATAATTCTGTTATTCTAATTCGTCATTAGAGATTCTATAGTGTTTCTCTTTATTAGTTTGCCCGCGGTTATATAAACCCTTGTTTTGTGAACTGTAATCGTTATGTCATTCAATCAATGAAACCTTATAAAACCTTTTATCTAGTTTCTACACAGAGTTTAATACAAGCATTTGATTGATTATCAAATGACCAAAATGCTCCTTAATACGATAAAACTAAGATAACTTGTCGACCATAATCAATCTCACCAATATCTTGCAACAATCCTTGACGAGAGAACACATAAACTTTAAAAAGAAGTCTTCCAAAAAAGGAAAATGTTACATTTTTTGAGACAACTACAAATACAAATTGTTGTGTCCTTAGGGGGATGAGGTAGCACTAATATATACCAGGAAAAAAACATTAGTTCTTTCATCTACACTGTTCTTGCCAACTATTTACCCTTATTCCACAAACGAAAAATAAAATGTCATTTCAGAAATACATAACATATTTACCCTTGTTCATTCCCACCTCACTAACCTTTGATTAAATGAAGCCCATGAGTAGAGCGGTTGTTTTCATGAAGATCCCAAACGTGTGCAAGAGTGTGAGCAAACAAGTAAAAGGAACAAAGATTAACACATGGTGCATAGAATGAGAAAGCCAACATACATAGAGCAAGTAACCCAGAAACACATCCCCAGCTTAGATTGCCAGCCCTCTACACCCAGCAACCACTCCAACCCCTTTCTGCTAATCATGGAATATTTGATTCTTGGGCCGTCTTGCCTATGTGAATGGTTAACTGGTTATCACAATATAGTCTCTATCAAGTCATGTAATAATTACTCCAAGCTCTTTTAGAAGCCTCCTTCACAAAAGTCATATAGCACGACACGTTTGGCTCGGAATCCGACTCGACACTTATCGGAAGACAATATGTTGATTCTTTCTTTCCAAGAAATTATATTTCGTCCGACTGTACAATACCTGTAATCGATCTCCTGGAAACAAGACAACCAACCCAATCTATCAGAGAAACATATATCTTGTCATCTCCTTCAGTGATCGCACCCACTCAACGATGGCACTGATTTGAATAAAGTATTCCTTAGTTCGGTATGGTACCCGGTAAGATCCGAGTCACCTTGCTTGCATATGAAGTAGAACCCAAAATACCGAATAATTACGAGATGAGGGTTCCTTGGCCTAGAAAGAAAAATCTAAGATTCCCATATCTTCTTTATGATAGGGTAACTGTGGGAAATACTTAGAATATATGGCTCCATTGAGTTCCATAAAGCCATTTGTATGCCGCTATCATTGAGCTTCCGTTCTTGGGTTTTGTGGATTTTGAGGGTCTTGAGTCTGATAATCATCCTTGTCCAAACTTTCAAAGCCGGTGACAAAAAAAACCATTGAGTCAAACTTGGTGGGCTTAGTTTAACATGGAATCTCCAAACATCCAACAATTTAATCATACCCGGAACCATGAATTCATAGGATGTGGATTGTTGCACTTGAACTTTTCAGCCATTGTTTGATGACTTAGCTAACTCAAACCAGATTCCAGAAGATGTAACATTTTTCTCGTGTAGGGATATGAGAAGAGCCACAAACAGAAAACGAAGGGAAAAATACAGAGCAAGTAGCTCTTGTAGGCGGGCAGCTGTGTGACAATACTACACAGAAAGCAAACAGACAATAAACTTGTTGTCAAAGGCGAAAACAACAGCTATTGGCAGGATCGTTTTGGTGAGGCTGGGGTTTCAAGTTAGGTCTGGCTAGGTTCAGGCATATCTGACTAAGGTTTAGGTAAAACCAGCAACTACGATGGCGTCGGTTTGGGTTTCAGGTAGATCCGACAAGGGAGACGGTGGTTACTAGGGTTTTATCACCGAAAAAGGTGGATCTCATACTAAGTAATTAGGGGAATATTATCTTCTTGAAATAGAAAAGCAAAGGAAGCTAAATAAGGAAAACCATAAGAATACTAACGAAAAAGTAGAACTCAAATTAACTACATCTAGAGGTATAGAAATATCAATTGAATTGAGTGAAGAGCCAGATGCAAAATCAAGAAATTTTGTAAGATGTTAGGAATTGTAAGTCCAAGTGATAGGCACAAGAATCAACTAAAATAAAACTACATGAGTAAATGGTTATTAAAATGCAATTGACTTATTGAGAACACATTTACCCTCATGCGTTCCTCCTCTTGCAATCGCATGGCTGCTTCTTTGACTTCCCTTTCCAATTGAGCTTTGGCATGTTGGAGAGCACTGGTATCCTTCGCAGCCTATAGGACAGAAAATATTTGTAAGCTTCACATCCACAAGCACCTAGTGGTATTTGCAGAACAAAGATTGTAGAAACCAACTTCCACATTTTATGTTGATGGTTAACCTAATAAGATAAAATAAGATACCTAGGAAAGAGTTCAAAAACAATGCAATGAATGGCTACATCTTTAGATTTTTAGAATACCCTTAGCTCCCTAGGCACAATATTATGTACTGCCACCTTTCACATCAAAGTGTTCTACAACATGAACATTTTATACAAATATATAGAATATGGTTTGACTGAAAACAACTTGAAAAGAAAAAGACATCAACCACACTTGTGATGTAAAACAATTTGAAGCTCAAGCCTAGGATATGAAAGAACAGAGAACGGGTGAAGAGATAGTCACCTTTTTAAGCTTCATTAGTTCTCTGCGTGCCCAGTCTCCTCTAAAGATTGACTGAACAGCAATTGTGGCTGTCCTCAGCCTCAAATAACGAAGGTAAGACATAAATTTCCGGCATCGGCTCTGCAATTTGTTCATGGAGCAATATCAGTTCAAGACATAAACAGCCTTCGACACAGCCTAATGAACATATGCAATTATATACGTACTTTACTAAATTATATACATATGCAATTTCTAAATTATATACATATGCAATTTCTGGTGCTGTAGCAGAAAGAGAAAAAGCTGTTCTTAGCGGAGAAGGGGGGAAAAGAACAATAATGAACAAATTTTTGCACAAAATATGGAAGTTACCAGAAAAGGCATGTGACGTTATAATATTTTACTTCTCATTGTGTCATTAATAGCATGTCAGCAAGTTCGTTGCATATATAATTTACCAACAGGCAAGTTAAAAATCAATCCTTATGGGTTGAATAAGAGTTAAAGAACAGTGTAACTGGGATGTAAGAAGAAACATAGTCTTTAGATAAGAAAGCAATCATTGGCATTCCTAAGCACATTTAGGCTTAGTTTTGCACTTGATTTTTTAATGGGTTTCCTTCTAAGCCTATTGAAATTAATTTGGGAAGAGTTTTGCAGATGCTACTGAAGACCAGAGGATGATAACTTGTTGTCCAGTCCTTAATCTAACATCAATTTGAATATACCTGGATAATAACAGCTGCACATATTCGTCTTCTACAGTGAAGTGATTTGCGTGCAGCATAACCACGTATTGCATTTTGAATTCCAAGAGCCATAGAGCACAAGTTTTTGTACTTTTGCCTCTTAAAATGCCTGCGTGCATTTTTCTGGATCATCAGACATGCCCTTACTCTTCTCCGATGCTCAAAGCGAGCACGTGCAATTTCCCCTGTAAGAATAGATGATAAGTAAAAAGCTTTCTCTCGCAGGCAAAAACCTCAAGTTGATAGTTCCACTGAACTCATTTACATATAGACAGGTGATGATTGTATATACCTCTACATACAGTTTGTATTGGTATTACTGATTGTTGTAACAAGGCATACTTCTTGTGTCCAGAATATGCAAGGAATTTTGCCTGAATTTTAACAGCAGATCTTCCTAAAACCTCAATTCTGCGTGCATCTATTTCTGCCATCTGACCTGCTCTCAGAAACACTTTTGTTTTACCAACCTGCAAGAGTTTAAATCACAAACATTGCAATCTTAGTACCTGGGTCAAAAACTTAGAAGAAAACTTTTTTTTGAAGGGTGTCCGGGCCAAAGCCCGACTAATCCCCGGCAGTTTTGGGGGCTAAACATGGCCCCACTTAAATGTCCTCAGGCATGCGCACAGGAAGGCTCGAACTCGGTTAGGACATTATGAACCCCCCGAGCGATAACCAATCCGCCACAACACTGGAAGACAATTTAGAAGAAAACTTCCCCTCCCAATTAATTTTTTGCATTGGACTTTAACAATCAATAGAAAACTTTGCAGGGAGAAAAAATAGCACCAAGATTCACCAAAAGTCTGGCAGGATGACCCATTGGCTAACTCTAAGAGAATGTTAAAAAGAAGATAAGAGTTTAAAGGCCCTAACCATAATTGTAAGAGGTTGTGAGCCTCCTGTCAAAGGAACAAAATCAAGGCAGACAAGAAAAGGCCAAAATTGTTGCCCCAAGCTCAATGGATAGGACAACAATTCAAACAACCTTTATGAGTGCCACTACCCAAAATTGTGTGCAAGTAAACCAAAAGCTTGCTTGTGGCTGGGTAGGAGCTTTCTATATGGAACCAGGAATCCAAGATTCTAATAGAAAGAATAAAGTACCTGATAACCTTTAAGGCCCGCCTTCTCTAATAGCATCTTTGAAGCCTGCACCTCATCACTACAATTCAATGCAACATAAGAAAATCATGGCATATTACAACTGATTCCAGTATATGATAAGGAATGGACATTAATTGATATAAAAGCAACTTGACATAACTTTGTGTGTGTATCACGTGGGGGTCGTTCTAGGAGGATGTAAAGAGAAATAAAAGAAGATAAAGGAAAAAAGAAGAATATCAAGACAAGTAATGAGCTACATTACCATCTAACATAGTTGTGAAAAGCGCGCCTGAGGCACGCCTAGGCGCTGAGGAGCATAAGGCGTACGGCTCTGGGCTTTTTTCATAGTGAGGCGAGGCACATATCAGAGGCGCACCGAGGCGCAACGCCTTGGTCGAGGCACCGAAATGGGCTTAGGCACGCTTTATGAATATTTTTTTAAATTTTACCTGTTGTCTCTTAGGCTTCTATAGAAAATAGTTAATAAAAGAATAAATATGTCAAAGTTTAACATTTAATGTGTCTTTTAACCTCTTAGACTTCTACAACCCTATTAAATTATTAGATAAGTCATAAGTCATAAGAGCATCTCCAACAGCTTTTCTATATTTTTTTCTAAAATAGAGAATGAAATGTCAAAATCTCTAAAACCGTGCTTTTCCATCTCCAACGGCTTTTCTATTATAGAGATTCTATCATCACTTATATTATTAAAATATACATTACATTTATTATTCCAATAAAAGTTTTAAAAACTTTTAAACAATCAAATTATGCTATTGGTGAATGATATTAAAATAATATCTCTCTCTACTTTTAGAGATTTTAGAGAATACTCTATATTTAGAGATTTCTCTAAAATTTTCTATTTTAGAGAATGAGATAGCAAAGCTATTGGAGCATTTTAGTAAACCAAAACCCATTTTTTGCTATTTTAGCAAAGCTGTTGGAGATGCTCTAACTATTATCTCGTATAAAATAGAGTAATTACTCTCCCAATAAATACAACCCATATATCTGATTCTAGACTCGATCTTCTCCCATTCTCCTTCACGACTTTAAGCCCAAAACCTCTCTTTCACATCCTTTAAACCCCTCTCTTCTAGTTCTGATATGTATGTATGTTGGTATGTATGATGTGTGTGTGTGTGTGTATATATATTACTTTTTATACTATGCGCCTCACATGCGTGAGGCCCGCGCCTTGCAAGTGCGCCTCGCGCCTAGGCCCCAGGACCCTTTTGCGCCTAAGTGCGCCTTGCGCCTTTAACAACTTTGCCATCAAATCGAACATATATCTATGCGGTATATGACGCCATCCCTAAAGTGGTAACACCTTGAGATCGTGGATTCACATCCCCATTCCCTAGCCTTCTAAGTTCTAAAAGAAAGTAATGAACTACACACTAGTCGATGTACCACCTTAATTTTGCAGCTTCGGGTGCAAGGACTTTGAAGCGTTCTATAAATTCAGCGAAAGGTTTACGAGTAGGAAAGCCAGCACAGCTGATCCTAATTGCCTCCATAACTCCCTGGAAAGACATGATTTAATCCCTTATTATGCAAGACAACGAGAACTCCACAAGTACTAAACTTACCCCACATCGAAGTTGTTGCAGAATATTCTGATTCTCAAATATAGCAGGCTTTAAAACATTATTCGGTTTGACGCACCGAACGTAATGTGGCTCTGTGTGACTGAGTGTCTCAAGTAAAGATTGTAATTGTTGCTGTGAAGATGAGACATGTAAAAATGAGCTGAACTACAAAAGCCAAGGATAACGGCGGATTGAAAGAGTAACAAAATCAGACCTTGAACTTGGAACCTATTGATGAGAACTTTGAAGCTTTGGATGAATCTTGTGGAAGAGGTGGAAACAAGCTTGCTACAAAGGAACACTTTGAAGCAGTCAAAAGTTCCTGATGCTCCGCAACAACATAATCTTTGTTCTTATCCAAGAACAACTCAGTTTGATATGTAACCTGAAACCAGACTTCTTCAAATAAATGATATCAAACATATAGCAGCTTTCCTAGGCACATGTGAATTTAACAACTTCAGATATTGGCCCCTGACAGTTATACAAATCAGTATAAGAAAATAGAAATGCGTACATCACCAGCATAATGGCAAATGGTGAAGTCTGTCTTTGATAGCTTTGGCTTGTTAAAACGTTTATGGTTGGTGAATGTCTGGTAAAGCTTTTCAGCAAAGGTGACGTGCGTGGATCTTGGAAACATGCTGCATTAAATTGACATGACAAGGTCAGTTTTGGAACTTTGAAATTTTAAAGTATCGTAAAAGGTGGCTCATGATTTAGTGGATTATATTTCAACATCATGACCTAATGGAAGAGAATGCTTACCACCAACGCCAAGTTTAGAGGACAAAAGCATTGTTTAGTGACTATACTTAAACTGGTGATCTTTCACCGAGAATAAATAAGTAAAAAGTAAATACATAGACTAACAATAAAAACTGTATGCTTATGCATACATACCAAGCTTCATCCAAAAGAGCAATGATTCCACCAGGTTTCTGAAGCAACCAAGAACTAGATTAGATGAACAGTAAAAGATAAAACAAAATGCAAAATTTTGATTCAACATGCAAAAACATGCGACGGACTAACAACTAAGATCAGTCTATCTATCGGTACACCTATAGAGGTAGAGTAACCGTGGGTGTCTGGGCCAGCTTGCGCGCACCTCAACTTATCTCACCGGGCCACGAAGTTAACTTCCCGGCAAACCTCCGGTGGCCCTGAGTTGACTCAAACTGGTGACCAATGGGGAGCAAACCCAAGGCCTTATTAGTTGGTTGGCAAACTCTGAACAGGATTTGGTAGTTACAGTGAGACAGCAAACAAAAGAAACTTTTGGTCTCTAAAACATGCATGGACCTTTTCAATGAGATCCAAAATGTCTTGATTGTCCACAAACTCTATGTAACTCCAATCGATTTCCTCTTTGGTATATTCTTCTTGCTCCATCTTGAAAACATGCTGGCAAAAAGAAAATGATTTTACAAGATTACGCTAGCATACATGCTTCAAAGACCTAAAAGCTGTAATGATATATAATAGGACATACTTAATTTCACAAACCTGATTAAAATGTTGTTGGAGTTTCTCATTAGTCAGATTGATGCAAAATTGCTCAAAACTGCATAGGCCAATTAACGATTATGTTAAACAAACTAAAAGAATTAGCAGCTGATATATCGGTCAAGAAAATAACATATTAGTAGGATATTTCTTATGCTCAATTGCTCAAGAGTTATCAAGGCGTCACATTAGAAATTTAGAATACCGCGAGAAGTGGTTGTTTCTCAGGCTTGAATTACATAGGGCTCACCTAAAGTAAGTTATATAGAAAAAATTTATTCAGGACAAAGGAAGTTGCTTCTCAAACAGGTCTGTCACATGTAAACAGTAAACAGGATATAAATCATAATTGGCCACAAACCAAACTTAGGGTTACTTATTAACTAGGGTTTCATGCAGTAATGTCCAAGAAATAACCTATTTTAAACAATGAACCAAAAGCATACCAGTTAAGCACCTGTTCGTCTTGAAACTCTCGAATCCATAAATATCTAGAAGCCCAATCAAGAACTTCGAGTTTGCATCTTGACCAATAGAATTATTAATCCTGCTCACAAGCCTGGGTAATGCAAAAAAGACCTTGAGCTACAAACCCGGAAAAAAAAATAAGCATACACTAACAATCCTCCATTTAGATCGAACCTACCAGTCAAATAATCTCGTATAAACTATTTTGGCCAAAGCATCTCTATTAAGCGCTGCAGAATTTGGATCTAAGGTTTTTCTAATGCTCTCACCACGAGTTACAATCACACGCTTGCAGAAAGAGTCTTGGAGACCTATCTCATCGCACCTACACAGAACACACCTATCACAGTGTTGCATTTATCCAGCTGAAATATTGACCTTTTGTAAGAACATAAACAGAAACAAACTAAATGAAGACTAACTACATGAAAAGCTCAGCTGCAGTTTTCAGATGAAACCGAGACTTATCATCCTTAGGTTGAGAGGAATCTGGTTCAGTCCCTCTAGCGAAATCAATATTCCCTATGTGGAGAATTGCAGCCACAACACGGAATATAGCTTCCTGTAGGAAGAAAACATCTCAGGTGAGATTTTATTGACATATTGTAATAAATATCACATACATGTACATGTACCTGCTCATCAGACATGATCCCGACAACCTCCATGGCCTGTTTTGTTGCAAGGTACTCCTTAGACTCATCCACTCCTGCCAGTTCATAACAGTTCGATTGATTAAGGTAATGAAACGTCCTTGGGTTCCCCAATTTATACTTTTCAGTGACCTGAAAAATGCACCAATGAAGGTTTGTAAAAAGCAACAGAATGATATGAGCTCAAGCAAGCACGATGCAGTTCAAAAATAAATGCACGTTACTAAAACCAGAATGGGAAGAATGCATAATGTTAATGATTAGAACTTAAAAGGAGTAACAAGCTCATATAGACACTGAACAAGCATTAGACCCATATTAGTAACATATCGATTACTATTCACAAGTTCAGAGCTATTACTTTTTATTGCTTTGCATAAGGATTACTGATCTAATACACAAATGCACTAAAAGGTCCAACCAATGATATTCAGACATCCGCAACCATAGCTCTATAAATTTGTAAATCAAGACTTGCAACTATATCTGCGCAATTCTCCTCTTCTAAAAGGTTAGGTATATGAATTTGGAAACGTATACGCACACAAAGATATTCAGATTTTCTCAAGACAGCTGCAGCATCAAACCCAAAAATGTGTTTACACACACATACATATGCATTTGATGTTTGAAGCTTGTTTCTTCTACTTTCTTAAACCATCGATCTTTGATCATTTTGTGGTTTGTGCTGTTACGTGTTGGAACTAATTTTCATCCATAATGACCCACAAGGTCACAGGTGTTTCCGATTTTTATGATCAAGTTTTATTATCACATTAGGACTTGGGAAAAAAGTTATTATAATAGTCATTTTGATTAAAAAAAGGTCGAAGAAATCGTCACATAACATAGTATCAATTGTTACTTCACCGTCAGGTACCACTCCCCCCATTTAACACAATTGCTTTAATTGATTTTTTTTTCTCAGACCACTTGAAAAACAATTCACGGCTCTATTTGTTGTATAACAAGATAGTTTTCCCTGAAAATTGTTATGTAATGATGCGTTGAACAGCAATAACAAGCTTTGTCCTGTGTGCATAATATCTTTTGGCCGTCCAACTGAAGTGGTTGCAGCTGGCTTAAACACAATTTTCCCATTTATGTATGGGTTTTCTCTAATAGGCCCATTAAACTAATTTTCTTTCAATTAAGTCATTCAACACTCGGTTGGTTTTAACAAACCCCGTTCACCGTCTATCATAGGTATTAAATTGATGACATGCCAGTCTTTTTTCTTTTGAAGTATATAATATTTATATACGGAAAATTAAACACACAAACACTTCTCACCTTTGGTGACCCTTGAATCCCTAACCTCCAGGAAGGTAAGGTTACTGGGTACTGCTAACATGTCAGTCTTTAGGCAAAGAAAATTGAAATGTGGGCACCAACTCATCAGGTCAGTCCCACATTAATTTGTCACATTTCAGTTTTTTGCCTAACAAATTCTGTCATCAGATTACAGATAATACCACAATAAAAAAAACCAGACATATTGGTTGTCAGAAAACTATCATTTTTCAAGCATGTAACTCATAAGATAAATATAACATTTTTAATAACATAAAGAACAAATGTTGTTGTAAATAAAAGAATAAAAAACAAATGCAAAAAAATAAAGCGGACCCACATGATGAGTTAAAATTCAGATTTCAGGTTCATTTGCCTAAAAGAAAAAGGAAAAAAAAAGCATCCATCATAGAAAATAAATAGGGGTTCTTGTTAATGGGTCAATTAACAAAACTCCATACTTAAATCAGAGAAAGTGTGTTTACACCGGTTGCAGTTATTTTGTAAAACGGGGATTATTATAGAAAGGTCATTGCACAACCATTCAGAGAATCTTCTTCTTTATGCCAAAAAAAGTAAACATGCTGTTGAGGCAACAATTTGCACCTCCATTTTTATCCACTGGTCAAAAAGAAAACAAAACAAGCAGAAGTGTGTACGTGCAGAAAGTTACCTCAGGTGGTGCAGCACAGAGCATGTAAAAGCAATGATAACTCCTCTCAGGGTCAGAAACTTGACAAACACGTGATCTTTCCAGCAAATAAGTTTTTATAGCAGCTCCAGAGATCTTTACGTTATCATTGAATTGGATCTCAACAAACTTACCAAAACGACTGCAATAATACAAGATTCAGTTAAATAAAGTAATTAACCAAAAAATGTCCTGAATATTTAAATCTCTTGTCTAGCATGAATGAAGTCTTCCTCCGTAGAAAGCTTTCATGAACCTTGAATTGTTGTTCCTGACAGTCTTTGCATTACCAAATGCTTCTAAAACCGGATTAGACTGCCAAATGAAATAGATGTTTGAGGTAAGAAAATCAAACAGATTTACTATTGAAAGAAATAATAAAAAATAGTCACCCCACAATTGATAAGTGACAGTTCAAATAGATATAGCATACTTCTAGGACTTTCTGCTCCACACTCCGCTCGTCACCTCCAGAGCGACCTCCCATATAGGCAAGATACTGCATAAGATTTTTTGTGCTTTCTGTCTTACCAGCTCCACTTTCCCCACTCACCAGAATTGACTGGCTTATTCTCTCATGAACCATCTGCCTGCATTCAGGAAAGAGCTTAAATTCTCATACGTATAATATTTCTCTAGAACTCAATAATTAAAATAAGCAGCAACAAGAATAAGGGGGAAAAAAGAATGCCTGTATGCCGAATCTGCAATAGCATAAGGATGTGGACTCAGATCCCCAAGATCTACTCCTTTGTATTGTTCCATCACTTCTTTGTTGTATATATCGGGTATTCGTTTGAAAGGGTTCACCGCAATCAAAATATTTCCTGTGTACGTCTGGAAAACCAGTAGCCCTAAATTTTAGTTATGAACTAAAACATCCATCATAAGCTGATTGAGATGGAATGGGTGGACAAACTAAGGGGTGAGAACCAGTGGCATGTACTCACATAAATTTCATCCATGTCAAATCGACATTTCAAATTTTGTAGAACCCCGGGCTCATGTAGATAAGCCAACTTTGTCATATCATCCACCCCACGTTCGGGGAACTCGGGATCTTTTGGATATACACGGGAGACATTAGTAGAAACCTACAGGATATAAATGCATCAGAGAAAAGCATGACAAAAGGGTTTCAAAGTATTTTAGTCATACTGTGTCATTTAAACAATCTTTTATTATACTAGTTTATTTAGTGTTTGATCTCTAACAAATGTTCAAACCCAGATAACTAGTATCCTTTCTTAATTCTGGATCTCCATTTTTGTATTGATCTTCCCTGCCTCTTGATTACATGGTTTCAAGTCTACAAGTTCAAACCTCTGTAAGAAATGTCCCAAGTTATTCACCCCATTTAATGTTCTTCAGTTAATAAGAAGCTTAAAGACTTCATCCCCATGTAATCATTTACATACAGGGAAAAGAAGAACAAACATGGCTTGATAAATTCCATACTATATTCAATCTCATTGCCATAAAGTGCTCTCAGTTTCTCTGATTTCTTAGCTATGTAAGAAAGTATTTACATGATACAAGAGAGATGACAAACGCAATGCGAATTCGAGAGCTAGAGCCTAGATGTGAACTACATGGTGAATGTATTTGTAACATTCACCAGTCAAGTTCACATGCATTCTTTCACAATCTTTGGGAAATTGAGGAAAAGGTCTCAAATATAACCATGGATTCAAGAAGATAAAGGGTAACCCAGGCCAAATGCACCAACATTCCGCCCCACGCCCGGGGAGGGGGGGGATATTCGGGGTTGAATGTTCGAGAAAGTTAGTGTATGGATAACCTTTGTTGCATTTTGCAAAGAGATTGTTTTGATGGATCAACCCATGAACTTCCTAATGACAAAAGAGTATACAAAAGATCCCTTCCAATGGGTGGAAGAAGTCATTTTGGTGTAAGGGATACAGTTATTCAATGTCATTGCCTTAGACATTCTACAAGATCTTATAGTCACATGCAATTGATTTTGCTTTTGTGATTTAAATAAGAGTTGTAGCACCCATTTTAGCAGCCTTAGGTATTAGATCCTGCGTCAAAAACTGTGCATGTAGAAAAGAAATTTCCAATGTGAAGCTTATGCGGTTATAGTTCGCTTCTTGAAGGTTCCTAGAAAGACTTTCTTTCTTGAATCTCCAACATCAACTACTTACAAGGTAATATGTACAGTCCATTATCAAATCCAACTCCCAATGACCACATGACGTAAATGATTAATCGACCTATGTGCATGATCTACAAACGCAAACCACTAATATGCTGTCTACACTCTGAAGTTCTATGCCCTAACTATATTTGCAGACAGTTAAAACTCACAACAGGTTTTGAGATGGTAGCAAATCAACAACTGATCACCAACTACGCATAGCACTATGAAGTCCCTACATCTTACATGTTACTTAGGGATTAGAAGAATAGCCTTCTGCAAAAAAAATCACCCTCACAGGCTTTGAAGCATTCTTGTGTTAGGAAGAGGTACTCTTCTCTTAGGAATAGGCGTTCTTAAAATGTCTGAAGCTCATGCATTTAATATACGTATACAGGTCGTGTGTGTGTGAGGTTATTCCCTACAAAGGGTCATTCATAATTCCCATAAAACATGGATCACCGTAATGCTTGAATGGCATGCCTACCTTCTTACACAAACACTGGATGATGCACAAGATATGAGAATAGGCACAACAAAGGGGAAAAACTTACTTCTTTTCCTGATGAACATTTTACTTTTATTTGTTTGTCGTTTACTTCCAAAACATCACCATCTATCCAAGCTACCTCAGGATCCTCCACCCAGACTTGAGATCCAACTATTATACTTTCTGAAGTAGCCTACATGACAAATGGATAATTCGTAATCATTAATAGAACTTTTATAGTCGCTTGACCAATCAAAGCATCCAAAAACATAGAAAATCCATTATAATAGAGAACCGAGACGAAAAAATGTCCCTGAACAGATAAGCATGTAATAATAATTTTTTGAACGGCAGATAACTCACGCACACGTCCCGACACGAAGTCTACGAGGTATCCGGGATCCATACGGGCACCCGATTAATCCTCGACGACCATGGACCGACCCGAAAGCCGAACCATGGTATCGCCACATGCTAACCCAATGAATCGAACCCAGGTAGACAGGGATGCCATCCAAGGATGTTACCGACCACTAGGCTACTAATGCTTTGATGATAAACATGTAATAACTGAGGATATAACACAACACTGATTACAAAACGCGAACTGCCTAAACAAATAACCTATCAACCTATTCAAGCAAATTAGTCAAACAGCACAATGTCCTCTATTAAGCTTAGAAGGCTAGTGAGCACCAGCTGATAGATATAATACAACTTCTCTAATAATGTAGGATATAAATGATCTTTTAGAAGTAGAAGGTTATGTCTATCATGAATACCTGTAGTATTCATGAGTTCTTTTGACCATTCAAAATAAGCATTCTTTTGCATTGTGGGACAGACAACAATGGCTACTAATATAATAAGCAAAACATAAAGAAACAACTAGAATAAGAAACAATATAAATCAACAAATGATCAAGTGAAAACAGAAATTCCAGCAACTCATCGTCAAGATAAACCTCACCAAAAGAACATACACAAACACATACAGGTAACAACAGTTATAAACATTAATGCCAAAGTTAATAGTCATCAATGGTGATCCAATAGCAACTAACTTCAAAACATTTTGTAACATAACATAACCGTAGAAAGGTTTTAACGCCAATGTGGACCGATATCGCAACACAAATTGGGACTAAATGATTACAGATTAATAAATAAAATAAAAAAAGTTACCATTTGTGAAACAATTGCAGAAAAACCTCGAATTAAACACCTTCGATCTCCTTATTGCAATGTAGAATGATGATCTAATGATTCTGAAATAGCAACAAGTGTGCTGAACCCTAATCAAATGTTTTTAATCGATAAAAATTAAAAAAAAAAAAACAAAAACGTAAAAAAAGATGATTATGAGAGCTTTAAATTCATCATCGGGCAAACGTTGCAGAGAGATTATTGAAAAGAAAAACCTCCGGCAACGTTTCTATGGATCCCCCCTAGCATCCTATTTCTCCGATAATCTGTAACCCTAATTTCTTGATCGTAATTTCGTTTCTTTTTGTTCTTCTTTCTTCTTCTTCTCCTCCTCACGACCAGAGAGAGAATCAACGAGAAAACGACTCCACTTTTGTTTTCAGATTTTCCGGCTCTTATATACCCTTCCACGTGGCTGTTTGTCTGTTTTTGTTTTCCTTTTAAAATAATAATAAAAAAAACTAACCGGCTCACCGGACACCGCACCTGAGTGTCTGGTGAACCGGTTTCAGGATTTTTTAGTCTAAATATGTATCTGGACGCATTTTTAACGCTTTTAGTTCATTTAGGCTTATCTGATTGACATGTGTCGTTTTATTAAAAAAAGATAATCATTGAGTTATAAAAAAATTACTATTAATTAAATTATAGTTTGAACTGTTAAGTTAATATTTGCATAATAAAATATAAAATATAATCAAGATAATTATTAGGTTTTAACAAAATTACCTTGGTAAAAATAGCATTCAAATTCCCGAGATGTTAATTAGAGGAGTCATATATGTAGCTCGTTTGGTAAAAATATATTAAGATCGTATTGTCAAGGTTGTGTGAGACGTTATATTTTTCTCCCACGTAATGTATTGGACCTTAAATGATGGTCTGGATTGAAGTAGGTGTTAACGATGCTTTACGATGGTTCCAAAATTCAGTGTTATCGATGTTTCCTTTTTCTGTTTCAGTTACAACCATTCGGGAGTCAAAGTGTCAAACTCTAATATCACCTCCACGTACCCCATGTCAGGAACCCATGTTTTAACTTTCACCAAGACTAATGTTTTGCACTCCTTTACTTTTCGGGCATCCACTCATGTGTATCATTTTATACTCTAATTATACTCCCTCTTCATGTTCCGCCTTAGCGGGTGTATATATATACACATATTTGCACACCCTTTGGTTTCTCCATATGCTACCAACTTGTTCAACGTTGTGTAATTGGTTATTTGTATCTCGTTAAACACTCTAAAGATTAGAGTTATAAAACTAAAACCAGTGCCACGTCAGTAAGTCGCCTGCTAAGTTAGATACATTAAATGGTAGTTTTTAAAACTTTGATACATTAAATAGTAAGTTTTTTAAGTTCAATACATACAATTACAACACATGATGTAACGCCCTGATTTTTCTAAGTTATGTATTTAACTGTATGACTAAGTTACGTTAATTTTGGATGGTTATGTTGTTGTAGGAGTATAGGGGCTAGAGTGTAAACTCTGAAAGTTGAAGGTGTCTTGTAGCATGTATATAAAGGGTTGGAAGCCTCAACTATCTCCTTTTTGCTTTGAACGTATTCTGGAGTGAATAT
>LUCG01216648.1:0-12154 GCA_001633085.1 Carthamus tinctorius | reverse complement strand
ATTTCCTGCCAACCAAACAGAATATGGAATTGGATTCCAATTCCTTCAGGATTCCAATTCCCTAAGGATTCCAATTCCTTCAAAAACATTCCAGCGAACCAAACGCCACCTTATTGCTTTTGCCACATCATCTTTCCACTAACTTATTTTAACAAAAACTCATTCTTAAAACCTTCTCCAATGCAATAAGTCTTTAAAAAACTTTTTATAAAATTAAAATATGATTAAAGGAGAGTGTAAAATAAAATTTTAATAACAAAAAGTCTTCCTTCAAAAGGTTATAGTTTCCCAACCTTTTCAACAAAAAACTATTTGCTCCAATGCACCAAAACCTTTTTAAAAGCTTTTTCGAATAGTAAAAAGTTATTAATAAGTTATGTACTGGAGATGCTCTAAGTAGAACAGGGTCAGATGTATCATTATACCCCTTAAAATACAAATTAATTTTTTCTTTTACAATAATTACCACATACTTAGGGATGAGCAAAACGCGACCAAATCTGAAAAACCGCAAATCCGACCCGAAAACCGCAAATCNTTGAAATTTGGATTTTGGAGTTTGAATTAATTTTAATCTTTAATGATTAAGTATGTAAAACGAAGGGTTACGATTAAATTTATAACCATTATATCTAATATAGAAGTAAAATTTTCATTTGATATTTTTTTATTCAAATTTTGTTACTTAAAATATGTATGTTCATATTTAAATTTTTGTTGCACACTATTTATATTTTCTACTAATTTGGTGAGAAAAGAAAAGAAAAACATATATTGTTAAAACCCGAACCTAAACCTGATTAATCCGAATCTGACATGGTCCGAAATGTTTCACACCTGATTTTGATTTTCGAGGACTATATTTTATTATATACTTGATTATAGTTTTGTTGATACATAGATTATAGTGTTTTGTTTTTTGGTAATTTTCATTTAGATTCACTATTAGATAATAAAAACTAAAAATCTCATCAGGGGTAGAACGGTCATTTAATCAGTCATGTTCTGTCCAGTCCTGCCCTGTCATGTCTTACCAAACGCTGAACAGTTGTTCTGTCATGTCATTTCCTGTCATATTTTGTCTTGTACTATCATGTCATGTCTGCATATCAAACGCACCCTTTAAGAACTACAACTCAACCCACCCTAATACTTGTGAGTTGAGTTTAGCTAGGTTAGGACGTTGGGTTAGCAGGTTAACACCGTATATCAAATTTACAGATGTAGTGACAAGAAATATTAATAGAAATATACCTGGTCGTATTATTACATGACATCATCCAAATTAGCAGGAGGGCGAAAAGCCGAAAATGAGAGAGTGGAGGCCGACTCAGAGTAATAGTATTGTCGCTTAAACTAGAAGTCCGGAAGAGTAGAAGTCTGAAAGGCACCGTTGAGTGTGGATCTTGGATTTTGGGTCACAAACTCATTAGCATGTAAGGACTTAATTAGATTTGGTCAAATTAGTTTTAAATTCAAAAGTGACCAATTGATATTCTGTTGATAAGCTTATATTTAAACATATTTCTTTATCGAACCCATTGCAAATTATAATGATCTAATAGCTAATAGATCCTCCTTAATCTTGGTTTTTGATTACTTCATGATAGGTATATAAAGATAAATTATAAGCAAACAGGACATATACTTCATATGAAGGTTCAAACGAGGCATGTTTATAAAATGGAACCGAGCATATTTACTGAATGAATAAGAAGTTGGGTATACATACCTAATATATTCAAGACATGGCATACGAATTCGAATAATGACTAAATTAAGCATATTTTCTCAAATGTTGTCTAAAAACGAGAGTAGGTTTTTGAGAAAAATTAGGGGTTGCTTGGATTGAGAAATTCAAAAGAATTTGATGCAATTGGAATGACAAATTTCTTAGACCAAATTCCTAGTGATGTTTATTTCACATAATAAACTTAACGAAATCATTTGAATTTCACAATTTAAAAAGTTCATCATTCATTACCTTAAATGAAGAAATTGAATTCCTACCGACTAAATGCATGATCAAATTTTATTAAAACTTTATTTCAATTCCTTGAAAGTCAAATTTTTTCGATAGAATTCAATTCCATCAAATTCCATCATTTGAACCAAACACCCCCTTAGGGTTTCGATCTTCCATAGATTTGCTTTGGAGATGATATGATGCGTCAGGAGACCATAGTTGCGGCCCAACCTACCTTAAACATTGTCTTAAAGCCCAAGATCCGAGTGACTTTTCCGGCAAATTCCTACTTTGTTCGGCCAAAAAAATCATTTGGGCAGTCTTTCATTCCAAAACTTTTCTTCCTCCCACAAGTTCGGCAAAAAAAATCATTTGGGCCGTCTTTCATTCCAAAATTTTTCTTCCAAATATGGGAGGAAACGGAAGGAAAAGAAAAGAAAAGAAATTAAAAATTAGTTAATAAAAATATTAAAATTATTAAAATTACAATACTATCAAACTTTTCATTATAAGAGAAATATTTTTAAAGGATATATTTATAAAAATAACATATTTTCTTTCTTTTCTCTCCTCTTAAAAAATTCGAATAAAAGAAGCTTTCATTTTCTTTAATGCAATTTCTTTCTATTTTGATAACACAAATAACAAAAAAAAAATTATTTTCTTTTTCTTTCTTTTACCTTGGTTTCTTTTCTATTCATTTTCTTTTCTTTTCTCTCATTTTACAAGAACACAGATCATGTCCTTCACATTTTTAGTGGTTAATTGGTCAGGGGGTTATAAAATCAATTAGAAGTCATCTATCAAAGGAAGATCAATTGGAAAAAGAGGATGAAAATCAAGGAAGCAATTTGTCTATTATTGGTATTTTCGTCATTTTGTCATGGTAGCTAACAAAATTTTAAGTGATGGTCTATTATTGACTAGGAGTGACATTTGTCTAAGTATAATGTGATTGGTAGATAGGACTGGACTGGACTAGACTAAACAAGAGAGTAGGACAAGGACTGGACAGGACGGGACAAGACTTATGTCAATGTTCATAACTAGACTTATGTCATGGTAGATTTAGTTATGTCAATGTTCATAACTAGACTTATGTCAATTTTCTTAATTAGTTTATTAAGAAAGAGTCTCTCTACCTCTTCTTATAGAGGAAAGGTTTGAGTACATACAGATCCCTACACCCTTGCCTATCAATGATAGTCACAATCCTTTGGGGAAATTGTGATTTACACAATATTACATAGGTTTAATAAAGTTATAATATGAGTTAGGAATTAAGTGTGGGAAACAAACTTGTATAAGTTAACTTAAACCTAGGATTGTCGTAAAGAGGGGTTAAAGGGTACAAAGCTCCTTGCAAGGTCTAGAGGCAATGCACTTTTGATGATTTAGAAGACAATGTTCGAAAGGCCAACTGATTCAGAAAGCAAAGTTGAAAAGGCTGAACGAACTTTGATATTATCCGGAGACATCAATTTCTCTCTAATGTATTTGATGGTTATTTGATAACTATTTTAGACCCAAAATAATTACCTTCTTGCCAAAACACTTGTCAATTAACTTCTAATTTCAGGAGATTCGATCTCAAAAAAAATAGTACATACAAAAACATAACATAGTATTGTGTGTTGCTCCTCATTTTTGCCTAAAGTAAAAACTCTTTAGAAATGACGAGATGAAAGAATTAAAAAAAAATCTGACCGTAGAAAATACAAGTGGACCAATAAGGAAGAAGCATTCGGAAATGGTGGTTGCAGAGGATAATAGCACCCATAGTAGACTGGTTCAAACACATAAAAATGGAGCCAAGAAAGAATGATTCTCTAATTTCTCTCCCTCCCTCGTTAAGCTTTTGATGCAAACAAACACGTCTCACACGCTGCCTTACTCGTTAAGATTTTACACGCGGCTTCCACACATTCTCTTTTAAATACACACTCCATGTCGGCACTCTCTAAAAAAAACAACAACTCACCACCACCACCACCAGCCGCCGCCGTAACCGCCACCGTCCTCCACCTCACACACACTCCACCTAACAATGTCTGCTCCAGCTGTTCGTCGTGTTCTAGAACCTTCTTCGCCGCGTTTGATTCCAGAAAGGGGACAGGTGCTTCGGAACGTGATCAGAGCAGTCTTCTCGTGCCTGTGCTTCCGAGAGAGATCGCAGAGACTACGAGGACGCCGTTGCGGAAGAAGGCGTGCGACGGTGTCTCCGGTTTCGTGATCGGAATCGGAATCGGAATCGGTGGCGGTTGTAATTGTAAGGCCGAGAGATGGCGAGATCGGATGTGTTGTGAGTAGGTAAAGTTTTGATTCAATTGGTTTTGTTGTTGTACGGAGTTTTAGGTTAATTTTGTTAGGTCGATCTTCAATGTTCCTAATTGAAGAAGAAGAAGAAGAAGGATTTGTGTATCACAGGTGTTTGTGGATTTTTCGAGCTTGTTTTTGTAAAGACCGGCCACTGTAACTCCTAACTTGTGGCTGTTTAGTTCAAGTAAATAAAAGCTTGATAACAATTAGAATAATGGAATTCAAACAATTACTGTAAATCTGTAATCCTCGTGATTTTGTTGTTAATCGGAGCCATGGCAGCAAATCGGAACATCCTGATGGGGGCAGTGGATGGTATCCTTGTCTACTTTGGGATCAGGAGGCGACACCCCAGTTCATGGGTCGACCTTCGGGTCGGGCATGGGCGAGGCTATGGGCCGGTAACGGTTTCCATGGTCGAGAGGATTAGTCGGGTGCCCGAATGGATCTCGGATACCTCTTCGACTTCGGTCGGGCGTGTGCGTGTGTTTAACTGCCGTCCAAAAAGAAAAATCGGAACTCTGTGATCCTGTTTGATAAGAAACAAAGCACAAAAAGGAAGAAGAAAAACGATTTCACGCACTAATTAACACACAGTAAACTTGAGTTAGCTGAGGACTGAGTTGGACGAGTTGAACCAGGAGAGAGAGTTTAATTTTGACACCTAAACACAGAGTTAGCATTGATGAATTTGATCCAGGAAATTTGAGTTTCCTATGCTCTCCCTTTAGAGCCTATGTCAAAAATATGCTTTCATTTGTTTGAAAAAACTATGTTTTAATTTGCATTCTTTTCCCAAAATACCCTTTTCCTTTTGGCATATTTTCATTTTCTCTCTTATTTCTTTGACAGAAAAAGATTTTTGCGTGCAAACTCGAACTCATCATATCTAGTCGATTAGTTTAACGGTACTTGATGGCTGCTTGTTGGTGCTCCATGGAACACAAAATAGAACTCGTTATAAGTCTGAAAAGATTTATAAAAATCTATAAAAAGTTATTGACTTTTGGAAGACAATACTTTGATATTATTATAACTTTTGACAAATCATAAATTTTTTCCATATAAAGTTGTAAACGACATCAATCATAGCGAAAAAGATATGCTATTTAGAGTTTTGTGGTTAATTTTAGCATTTTCCATTTAATACTATTAATAACCTTGGTCGATTATGTTTTCAATTAGCTTGTCAAACAGAGAGGGAGAGTCTAAACTCTAAAAAGCATACTTTATCAATGTAATAAAAATATATAAGCATATTGCCGAGGATTAGTCGGGTGCCCGTATTGATCCCGGATACCTCGTTGACTTTGTATCGGGATGTGTACGTGAGTTATCTGTCGTTTAAAAAAAATCACATAAACTTTTTCAGAGATATCCTTGAAATACATTTTTAATCATTTAAATTATAACTAATTTTATTAACCATACCAAACTATTACCATATGATTGTTCTTATTGTCATACATTTTAATTTTTTTATCAGGTTCATTTTTTACCATTTATGTACACTAATTAGTGGTAGCCAAAATTCGGGTTCGGGCCGGCCTCCATACCGGTTTGCTACAGTGATATGCTAAACCAGGTTTGAGCCAAACCGGTTCGGTTTCGGGCCGGGCTGGGAGAAGATAGGTTTGGCCCGTTTAAGCTGGGCTAGAAACCGATTTAGACAAACAGGATCAGGCCGGGCCCAAAACCGGTTTGGGTTCGGTTCGGACCATTTTCGTAACATTTTTTTAATCTTTGTTTGATTCTTTTGCGTATAATACTATTATTCTAATAAGTAATAACTAGGGAATACGAGAACGAGAACTAGAGAAACAAATATACAAGAGCCGAGAAATGAGAATTGTATGCATTTTTTGCTAGTTGGGAAGTAGTGGTTTGATCCATAACACCCCCCCAATATTTATATACATTTGTAGCTCAAAAAATTCATAAAAACGGCTAATTTTTTGGAGCAAACGGTCACATAACGGCTATAAAAAACAGTCACGTTTTTTAAATTCGACCTGGCGGGGCTGAAACCGGTTCACGAACCGGGCGGGGCTTAAACCGGTTCGGGCCGCTATTTTATGTAAAAACCCAAACCGGGCCCAGCTTTCGGGCTTGAAACCGGGTTAGACCGGCGGGGCTAAAAACCGGCTTGACTTCGGTTCGATTCGGTTCGGTTTCGTTATCATATGCTCAACATTGTTTGACAAAATATGTTATTAAATTATTAACTGTAACTTCTATTTCAAATTTTTAGACTTAAAGAGTAAAAAGAACATAAAAAATAAGAGGTTGACAATTTCATTCAACATATTAAAGAATTTAGGTGGATAAGTACATAACGCAGCAAAGCTTAAAGTCAAATGCACGTTTCTCCGATCGTCCGTACGGTTTGGTTTCAAAGGTATTCTTTAAATGGTGACCAATTCAAAATATCCTTTTATTGCTATTAAACGGATTTTTATAGTTCTAAAAACTTTAATTGATGTGTTTTAAAATAAATTAATCTGTCTTAAAAGTTATAGAAAATAGAACAAAAATGGAACACGAAACAGTAAGGATAAAAAAGCTGAATCGGATATTTAATTTTTAAAAAAAAGATTTGTAATTAAAAAGTATTGTTTAGGTTTTTCTTTCAATTTCATAAGTCAATAAAGAAATTTATCGGGTATGTAGTTGATAACGGATCTAAAAATTGTTGTTATTGGTTTCGCTTACCTAAGTTGTCAGGCCAATCATAACTCCCTAGCAATGTGATGACACTTTTCACCAACCACGCGCTACGTTGTGATTCTTGTACAATAGTGATGCAATACAGGAGTGTGATTTCGTCACACGTAGGGAGCACCTAAAGGACAAGCCTTGGGTTGGCCTAGAAAAAGTCAACTACATTCATAGATAAATAATTGCACTTTTCTAAGTGAAATCGATCTTTTGAGCAAAACACGGATACCTTAGGCTTGACATGTTTTTAGCTGATTTTCATTGCTTCACGGATCTAATTGATGTGTTTGGATTTTATTATTACTAGTTGAGTACCCGCGCAATGCGGCGGGATGCTTAAATGTAAACAAATTTCAAGCTTTGATGGGTCTGTTAGAGAATATTTTAAAACATTACAACGATACGATTTAGCCTCTACACCTTAATACATTTCGCACTTATAATCCTTGATGGTTTATTTTATTGTATTTTCATTATGTGTATGAAAAGGTTAAAATGATTTGGTGGTTGCTTCCATCAAACTAATTTTTATAAACATTTTCGGTTTCTTTAAGTAACTTATCCTATCAGTGAAGTTAAGTGCATACAATTGGGTTTAGAATAAAGAATCATTTATAAATCATACATTTAGGAGCCGTTTACCAAACGTATATGGGTTAGAACTTACCAAATCATATTGCCTTACGAGATGCATATGGCAACAACCAAAAATCTAACCTAGTAAGAGCAAAGCCAACAACTAAAGTCTTATTCAGCAACTCTTATGACGGTTAGCCTTTACGAATAAATTGTTTTATACAATACCGTTTTGGTTGATTAAAATCTTCCCCGATAAGTAAGTGATAGCATTAAAGTTTATTTATAAGTAAATATTTGAATAATCATTTAGTAAACAATGCGTTACAACTAAAGTAGTCCAAAATACCATGAAAAACTAATTGTATCAATCTCATTTCTTTTCACCTTTTAGTTCATAAGTTAACTTTACCTATTAAGTTTTACTTTTCGCGAGGTGTATTTTTTTGAAAAATGACTACGATCCTTATATCACCATGTCTTTATGATCAATATTTTGCAAAGGGTATTACAAGTTTCACATGGCACCGTTATCTTGTGCTAGAACTATAGAAAAAAAATTGGTGAGTTTTAGCAATAACTTTGGAAAATAAAAGAAAGACAGATATTTTTTTGGGAAAAGCAAATTTTATTACCAAACAAACAAGCAGGTTACATCCAAGAAAAAAGAAAACCGAAAATAGCTATATGCGTTGTCCAAATGCAAGCCCCCAAAACAGCACGGTTTAAACAAAAGACCAAAACGATGTAATACATACTCATGAACGCAGCAGTACTTAAAAGAACCTACGAAGATCATCACCCAATTGTTACTGAATCCCAGGTCTACAACAGTTTACGGCAGAGCCGATTTGAGTTCACAAGTGGCAAACCCATATACGTCCCTGTCATAAGCAGTGTTACCTTGTTGGATTCGTTAAACTGTTTGCTCACCACTGTATCAAACGGTCCTCCAATTGGCTTCCGATTTTTGTATCTTTGCTTATGTCCTTATCGTTGTTATCGTTCTTGGGTTCGATAGCCATTGTTGCCATTCTATCTTTCTTTCCCCGACTCTCTGTTCCACCCATTCAATGCTCTTTCGCTGAAATTCGAACAGTTGGTCCTCCAATTTTCTGTCATCTTTCTCGAACACAATGCAATTTCGATTTGTCCATATGAGATAAATGAACATCCATACCACCTCTTCCAATAATCTTAGAACGTCCGCCATATCCCTTGTGCGGGGTTGCTGTCAGGTCTTCAAAAACACATCTGTAATCAAAGGAAAGCTTGGTTATTATAGTGATTATATAACTACTGTGATTATATAACTTCAAAAACAGATCCATAATCAAACTTGGTGTGATGGGTTTCCAAAATCATTGCAACATTCATACTTCATGAAGATACACCTTCTTGAAATACACATAAGAGCAATAACTTCATATAACAAAGATAAAACCATACCTAGATTGATGGAGAAAGCCTTCAAGTGGGAGAAAAAGAAATTGATTGAGAAATGGTTTTGCCAGCAGTGCTATGAACGCAATTGGAAACCTCTGCATCTCTTTTGACACTTGCAGACCATACTTTAAATTAAGAACATCATCTTTTGCATGGGCCTTAACCTTCTTCCCTTAAGCAGGAAAAAATTGTCTAGTTGTGCAATTCGATGAGAAACATTTGCGAGTTCCAATGATTGATATGAAGAGAAATAAATGAGGCACAAAACAAAGAATGTCACTTTCAGAAATCTGATTAAAAATCGTATGCCTTAGGTATTCAGAATAACATAAGTGTATGAAATCCAAATGGATTCGGTAATAAAGACGCTAAGAACCTTATTCAAGGAAGAGGTATAACTTGAAATGGAATAAAAAATAAGCAATCTAAAAATGTTGTCCCTGAACTGGATGCAAACCAAATCTCCAATTCCCTAACCCCTCCAATGTGATCATCTAGATCCCGACAGCGGAATATAGTGGATCAAGCAGACATTGATCGCCTGATGGCTAAAGTATAATGTAAGGAATAAAACACATGAATGAGGTTACAACATATACGACTTCTCATAAAAAAGAGAAAAGAAAGCAAAAATTATCCTAAAGTACTTACGATGAAAAGCTAATCTATGAGAACCGAAATTAAAAACATTAATGTTAAAAAAAGGAATTTTGAAAGGGTAACAAATATCAAAGCTTAATTGGATTTCTAAATGATACTCATGATATTAGTTATGCCCACTTTCAAAAATTGGAACATTCCTCTCATAGAATCAAGTAAAACCATCACAAACTAATGAAAATTATACAAAGAACACATCTCTAACAACAAAGGGTAATTAATTACTGTAATCGCATCTAATTGTATACAAAGAGAAAGTGATTAATCTAGAAATATGTTCCCAAAGGATGAAAAGGTTGGACCATGAAAGAAAAAAATATAGCATTTGCAAGCAAGCAACCAACCGAATTTCATCATTTACCTACATTAAACCAGAAAGCTTAGTAGTCAGGCTTTTATCCCCACATCAGAATTTTTAAATTCACTTTAACAAACTCTTACCAGAAGCGGTTACCAAGTCCCGTTACCTTACAGATGTACAATATAAGAACCAAAAAACTTACCCGGTAAGGCAAAAGCAAGGACCTAGAGTCTTATCGGTAAGTAGAGCCGTACACGGTACTGTTTTTGAGAACTAAAATCTTACCTGGTAAGTCAATGTTAAATTTCATCAGTAAGCACTTACCCAAGTAGGCGTTTGGAAATGGCCCCTAGGTGTCTTTTCCTCACTTCCCGGGTAAGCCTCTCAGTAATACGGAGAAGTTCATGTAGAACTACGACATCTAACATGATTAGGAACCAGAGTGGCATAACCAACTTGTGCCACCTTTTTTAAGTCATCTCACCCCAAGTAGATTATTAGCATGGGCATATTAATGTAAAAAACATGGCACTGGTGCATATATAAATATCCAATGAAACATAAACTTCCCAGTCCACCCAATTATTGAAAATATGCACTCAAATTAATTCCATCACCTATAAATCATAGGATTTCAAGATATATCTTTGGTAATTGGAAGTCCTAAAAGAGAACCTCAATCCTTTATACTTGCATTAGACCAGAAAAAAGAAAAAAGTCGATAAAACAGAGCAAATAGATCAAGAGCTCACCACAACTAAAACCCAAAATTTAAGGAATAATAATATCGACCATAAGTGTTGTCTTTGTCGGTTTAAATAGATTAAAGGCCAAAATCTTAAAAGATATTAACTCTTTACTTGTATACAAGTACATGGAGTAAAATGGTTAACCAATGTTTTATATTAGAAATATGTAGATCATAACACCTTAACACATACCTTTATTATATCTCACTGAAGATGCTAATCTTAACAGTAGACGGGATGCATCCATTTACGTCTTCCAAATGATCAAATCAACATACAGACAAAGCATTCCCATCAATTGGGTTTGCCATTTTAGCTCTCCTGCTCGGCCTTCACAAAATCACGTATTCAATAATCAGTAGAAGCTCCAATAGCTATTAGAAGCCCAAATACCATCTCAATTTAATCGTTAAATAAAAAACACATTGACAACTAACATTAGAGTACTGGTAACCTTTTTTACATGTATACGTTCTCAATGAACCATTTAATCAAACACCTGCTGAGCAAACATATAAGCATTCAATCTATTGATGGGAATGCTTTGTCAAAGTTAGAAAATAGAGATGAGCAAACCGTAAATTGTGCAAAGGAAAACCCTAACCGTATGATAGGAGGTATGGAGAATCGAATCAAGAGTAGATGGAGGCGGAATCAAGAATCGAACCAACCCTAACTCTATAACGTGAATCATCGCCGGTCGTTTCTCAAGATTTACATCTCTGGTCTTGAATCGATTCCAATATTTGAATCATATGCAGTTTGGGGAGAGGGAAACAAGCCACCTGAGTAGATGAAGCGTGTACCTTGGGCATTGAGAGCGGCTCAAGCGTCATCTAGGATAAAGAGAAAGTCTTGGGAGGAGGGAGAAAACGCAAGGAGAAGGTGAGGTGAAATTTGAATTCTTGAAAATATAAATTCTGAGTATGCATTTTAGGAGTTGTAAGTTATGCTTTAAATCTTGTAATTAAGAGTTTTTTGAAAAGTTTGCATCGAATGTGAGTACCATATGCTTTAGAGGTTGTTTTTAAGAGTTTTCTAAAATCTGCTTTATATAGTAGTATAGATTATTATTTTATTAGGGGGGGGTTTCATAATTTTTGATAACTTTGGGATTCTTTTTGCTATTTTCATGTCCTTGTTTTCCTATGGTATATTTAATAGGGTTAATTACATGGGTGTGTATCGAAATTGTCACGTTTTTTCATTGTATGTATCCAACTTTTAAAATNTGTATCAGGTAACTTGTTACCTACAAAATGCTGACGTGTACAAGTTATATCTGATGTGTAATTTTATTTTATTTTATTTTTAAAAGAAGTAAATTACAAATTTGGTCCCTGAGGTTTCCAAAAGCCAACCAAAATGGCCCCCTGATGAAATTTGGTTAGAAACCAACTAATTAACCCATCTCCGGCC